>VZUA01100757.1:844-18004 GCA_013401035.1 Horornis vulcanius
CTTTCACCTATAAAATGGTATAGTATTTAATATGTCCCTGTATTTCCAAGAATTCACAGCTTTTGTCTTCTGTTAGATTTACTTTTACAATCAATGTTGTGGTTACAGTGTTGTGCTAGAAGCTGTGCAAGCAAATGAGAAATCAAATCTTAGACAAACATTTAAGATAATTTCCCTGCACATCCCAGGGCCATAAACCAAGTATTTATTTCCTTGTGAGCAGCTCATTAATAATATAGCCCAACGTTCTGTTTAAAGCAGTAGAGCAAAAGACAAGTCATGAGATCTCATAGGGCTTTTAAACAATGATTCCTAGGTGGTTTTGGTTGGACCAAACTGGTAAAATCTGCCAAGATTTAAGGGTTGCATGCTGGACATCCTCCCAAGAAAATATTCACCAACAGCCCGTGGATGGCACTGTGTACACCAGCCTGGTACAGCAGCACTGATACTTTACCATTCTATCCAAGTAGCTCTGATGCTCAGCAGAGCTGAGATCAGCAATGCTGAGCCAACAGATCTGCTGAATCTGTCTCTGGATCCAGCTCTGAGGGCTTTGGCATTGTTCTCTTTCAAAAGTGAACAAACCCTCCACATCCAACCTAAGTGAAATGGCCTCAGAACGGGGAAACAGATGTTGCTTTTGTAGAAGATGAGTGCTGGGGTCCTCACAGACTTCCTGGCAAACAGTGTGGAGAGCACTGCTAAACTCTTTGTACTTCAGCATGTAATTAGAATAAATGCAGTTCTTTGAAACAAACTGGCATCTTGTATGTTGTCCATTACACATCTAAAAGCCTCACACATTTAGCTCAGAAGAACAGTGAATAAATTATAAAACTGCCGATGGCATATCATCAATGTAAACACTAGGTACCAATATATTATAGATTGAAAATGTCACTGAAATTTCAACTGTGAGGAGAAGCAGTTTCCTCCACAGAGTATAAATGACATTTTTACCCAGAAGAAGAAAGGAGTTGTTGTTCTGCTGTTACACAGTAGACATGGGAGAAGGCGTAAGAAAGCATGTTGGGGAAAAATAAGGTTAAAGGACATAGAACTGGCCAAGGGGATGCCAAGATCCATTTTATTGTGCTTTTTTATGGAAGGCTTCTGTCTTTTGTCATTCCTCCCTTTCTGTGAGACGTAATCTCTCCATTTCATTGCTTTCGCAGAAGGTCTTTTCCCTCAGAGGTTGTCCTGGTAACACACTGGCAGGTTATCTAAAAGACAAGCAGAAGTATAGAAATGAAGAATTATGCCTAGCAATTATAATTTATAACTTACAACTATAATCATAGTAACAATAATGTGTTTGTGGCCATTTCTATTTTCTTTCCATCTCTGTGCCAAAAAGTGGAAATTTAAAACGTCCTTGCATAAGATAGTAGTGTTTCTATATTTGTTCCATTAATGTCAGTGGTGATTTTTCTTTGGTTTCTATGAGAAGAAAGGCATAAAATTGTACTTTTTAAAAAATGTCTCTAAATGTTTTTAAATGCATTTTTAACCTATGGAAAAGAATGGAAGCTAGAAATAGGAAAACTCTGAATTGAAATAGTTATGTCTTTTCCTGTCACTCTAGAGTCATATATATTTCCAATGTTTTGTCTAGTTTAAAACAAACACCTTTCTAGTTTCAAGGAAGTTTCCAGCAGAAGCCCAAAATAAGCAATGTAGAAGGCAGAAAGAACACAGAAGCAATTGTAGGCTGAGCAGATGGGAAGAGAAAGCACCTAAAAGACAGAGGTGAAGGAAATGCCCAAGATAGTCTCCTATTTCAGTTTTCAGAGGATTTTCCAAGCTTCCCCACGGTGTTAGTCAGCACCCCATCATTTCCCTTCTACATATGGTAACAGTGGGTGAGCTAACTCCAAAAAACACATTTTCTCCCCCAGTTAGTGAAAGGCTACTCCACAGGCCCTGCTTGGCAACACTAAATGTCAAACACACCTTCACTCCCACGTGCTCCGCCCAGCCTTACAGGAAGGGAGCCAAGTGGGAAGGTTTGTTCTAGCAAATACGTGGCAAGGACAAGCAAGACAAGAAATTCAGTCTTTTTAGGAGTGTCCCCATTGCTTTTCATCCTCAGGGAAAAAACAAAAACAAAACCAAAAACCAACCAAACAAACAAAAACCACAAAACACCAACCAAACAACACCACCACCCCAAAAATAAAAAGCTATTCCTTTTATAGAAGAAATGGCTATTATTTGACCCATTTGGCAAAATGGTGAGAAGGATGTCGGAGGCTTACTGTGTTTGTTATGTTTAATCAGCTTTGGCACTGCTGTCCTATGGGATATTACTATCAATTATCAAATTTATTTGTTCTAACACAGCAGATGTTGAGATGAATGGAAGTCCACAGCAACTACTACAATCCCTCAGTAGTGGGAGTTTCATTAAGAGAGTAATTTCCAATATCTTAGCAGGCTTAAACAAAAAGACCTGACTGGAGATGAAGAGCACTGCCCTACTGTCTTTCCCATGTGTCAGACTCAGCACCAAAAAGACAGGGAAGTACTTTGGGCTTAATTTTCTTACCTGCAAAATGCTTTTATTTGGCTCAATACATAGTGCAGCCTGGAGTCTCTTGTACATGGAGGGAAGGATCTGCATTTGGTTGGGATCTTCCAGAGCCACAGGGATGAAACCCACTCTGGTTTGAAAAGGCTTCAGCAATCTTGAGTGTATCCTCTATTAGGCAGCACAATCCTTTTAGTCATTTTTGTCTCTGTTGGCTGGAGATTACTATTGTCTCAGTTTCCCAATTTTAAAAGACTTTATCCGCTGCTTGTAATCCCTTGCAGAGCTAGCTAGCCTGTATGGCCAAATTGTGTCAGTGCACATTACAGGGGTCAAACCTGAAACTTTTTCAATTAATTTTGAGTATGTAAAATGAGTAAAAAGTAATTTCCATTTGAAAATTTCACATATCAGGACCTGTATCATACTTTATTCATTTTACAGGCTTTACACTGCTGCAAACTTCACACACAGCTTCTGAAGATAGATATGAAACACATGTACCCTTAGATGTTATATTATACTGTATGAGAAGCAGGCTATATATGTTAGACCAATTAGTGACGTTTTAGTCAGCTGTGCTTAGTTAACATGTCATTAAATGGCCAACAACAACCACATAAGTGCAGATTGTCAGGGTTTGATTATACTTCTCTTTAGTCAAATAAAGTTTTGTCAGACCTTTGATGTATCCCTAACGCTCTGATAGTTTCCATATTTACACCAGCAGGCACAGAAATTCTCAAACTGCTGCTCAGTTGCCTAAGGGAACCATATTTGCCTCTTTGGACACCTGCAGTGCTCTCCGGTAGGTTTATCCTTTCACCAGCTACTGACTCTTAAGAGAAACTACATCAATATGGGTTGAATTTAACATGAACATATGCTAAGAAATGTATATCAAGAGATAACATTCATGCTATTGTAAACCAAGTCAGGGCAAAAGAGATTTTTCCCTAGTTTAGGGAAAGATTACACAAAGTATAGAAAAAGCACAAATTTATTTTTTTCCCAGGCAGCTAAAGCATCGATGGCCTGCTAAAGCAAACAAAACCAGCTCCTTTCAAGAGAATAGAATTTTAAAAGCTAGTGTTTGACAGGTATTTAGCACAATTCAACACGTTGTTTTTCAGCACTGTCAATCAAAATATCTCTCTTTTGTGTCTTTCTGTCTTTTGTCAGCTGAAAAGTTTAGATTTTCATCGAATTACAACATTTTTTTCTTTAGCAGCAAAAAGAAAAAATTCTAGCAAAACAAAATCCTCCAGGAAATCAGATATGTAACCTTCAAGTATCAACACTGTGAGAAATAACACTCACTTGTAAAAATTTTGAAGGTTTATTAAAAACCTTAACAAAAATGCAACAAAGCACTGAATAAGGAAACAGGACAGAGCACAGGAAGTTGGTGACCCAGCAGCACCTCTACAAAATGGCTGCTCCAATGGCTGCTTTTATACCATGGGAGGGGTGCATCAGCCAACCCTGGCCCCACCCATTGTCTGTCAATCAACTCTTCTGTGCTGTCCATTGGTGGAGGCTACTTTCTTGTGACATGATTGGAGGTCAGGGGTTGCCATGCCACGCCCCCTGGTAGCAGGCCTTCCTTCCTTCATCATGCCCCATGCAAGGGGCGCAGTCCTGACTGCTCATGTCCCGACTGCTGAGGCTGTCCCTTGGCAACTGTACGGGGGGAAAGGGGGTGAAAGGGGGCTGTGGAGGGAACAGAGGACATCCAAACAACTAATCACAATGGTATAGCAATATATCAATAAAACTTCTCTTAACATACACGTAATATTCATGTCTTCATTGTGAGAGCCGACCATCGCATTACCCATCTATAACAACACCCTGCTCCTTACCTGAAATCCAGCCCCAGATGAGGGGATCTGTAGGATAAACTTAAAAGTAGTTGTAATCTGCCAGGAAGCCCTTTGGCAACAGAGCATTCCCAGACCTTATCTTCTGCTTTAGGAAAACAGTTGTGGCTTAGTGAAAAGAAACAGTTTGTGTGTCTTGGGACTACTTCTCTAAGCAAACCAAAAGCACTATATTTAGGGACAAGAGGCATCTAGCTTCAAATTCACACTGCTGATATGAATTAAAACACTAATGAAGGTGTAGTTAGAGGGGTCATGAGGCCACACAGTACAGTTTCTGTGGCAAAACATCCCACTAGTGAGCTGCTGATGGAAAAAGCACAGCACTCTTTGTGGAGAAGTATTTTAAAATAAAATATCACAAATTTTGGTTTGCTTTAATCTTCTGTAAATTGTAATCTTTGAGCAGCTGTGTCATGAGCAGTCCCTCTGCCTGGGTGCCCACTGTTCCAGGGCAGGGCAGTGGTGCTTGGGCAACCCAGAGGCAAAAATACTCTCCCCTGCTTGCTGCCCTTTACATGTGAACTAGAATACTTCCAGGCTGGGAGATAAGAGGGTGGGATATACCCTGAAGGCTTTTGAGGTCTGAGGGAAGGAGGAGAGCATTGGCTCCCATTCTCTGCGTGTGCCTCCCACGTTGGGCAGAGCCAGCAGGATGGAAGCAATCTCTCTCCTGCCTTTTTGCCCATGTTGATAATTTCTGCCCTGTGAAGGCTACCAGCCCCACACAACTTATGTGTACATTTCTCTGTATGAGGTCCCACTGTAGCGGCTGTTCCGTGTGTGTACTTTCATTTCAACTCCTAGATTTGCACAGCTGAATCCTGTATGTTTGAAAATTGAAGTTTTTACTGGAAACACTGTCATAACCGTAAGCGTAGCAGCATGAATGATGCTTCTATAGCACTGAGGTAATTTTTATAAGGTAAATAAATTCCAGTTATTGATGTTACAGAGGGTGCCTCACAAAAGAGATGAATTACTCTGGAGATATTCTGGCTGCTACTGCTCAAAATGGCAACTTTTACTGTAAGCGAAGAAAAGTGTATATTTATTCTCTTTGTGTGTCTCTTTGCACATTACTCATGTTCTTGATGGGGGATGACAGTAATAGGATCTGCTGTTAGTATTGCAGCTATATGATAGCTGACTTCCACAGAGTGCTCAGCCAGTGAGTCACACATTGTCCCAGCAGGTGCACTGTGAAACACGTGTTTTCCTCACTGTTTTAGAGACCATTGTATTAAAATACTGAAATGAGCTGGAACTACAGAACCAAGTTACTCAAACTGCCCTGGATGTTAAGGAGATGCAATCATGTGAGTTCTGGAATAAATTATTTTTATTATTGCTGTAGTAACATTGGGTTGGGTTTCGTTACAATATGCAGAAGAAACACAAATTCAAAATTTTTCTTTGTGCTTCTGTACAGAAAAAGATTGCAAAGACTTGCAGTTAAGGATTTAGTTTCCAGGTAATAAGTTCTTAAATGGTCTTAATACAAACCTAAATATTTAAATAAATGCTGCCTGAGGATGTTTATTAATTCAGCTTAATATTAGCTATGGACAGCTCTGATATAATCTCACAGCTTTTTCATAAAGTGTTTGCATGTAAAGAGCTTGGCTCATTAAATTACTAGATGACATTCCTACTCTTCAGGAAAACACAGAGACCTTAGAAAATGTACTTTAAATGATGCCCTTGTTGAACATGTGTGTGTAAATGAGAACAGTTCAAATTTTTCTAGTTTCATAACTCTGTGTCCATACTATGTATTTGTCATAAAAAATGAGCTGGACTTCGCATCATACCATGTCACATTTTTAAAGACTTCTGCCTGGCTATGTTGATCTCTGGTTAAGATTTGGAAAGGTTTGGTTGCCCAGAATAAAGGTCCATGTTAGCATGGGAACTGCAGCTGTCACAGCTGTTTAGAAAGCTGTTTCTAAGTGCCTCTCGGATACTGGTGGCTGCTTTCTTCCTCACTGAGTAGTTAGGTGGCAAACATGTCCCTCCTCCCTTACATTTTGGGAGATATAAGGACCAGATTGCAGAGGAAAATTGGCCCATGTATGATCATGCTCCAGCCTTTGTAGGACAGTACTGGAGGGTTCCAGAACTTCTGATGAGAAATTATTACATCTGGGAGAGATCCTCCTCAATGCTTTGGTGCTGTAAGTGTACTTTTGAAAATGACAGATAAATGAGCCATTTCCAGTAGCCATGCAAAGCATGCAGCAAGCCCAGCTTGCTTGAGAGAAATAAGACCTATTGCATTGATTATAGAAATTGATTATGTGGCACATAGATGGGCTAAGGAAAAATGATAGCCTATAACCTTTTCTTGCCTCCAGAATATGTTGTGTGGCCTGTCCAGAAAGACTGAGCAAAAGATTTGGGCTGGAGTTAGCCAAGGCCTTCAGAAAACTTGAAGGGTGAAAGTTGAATCATTAGTTTGAGGTTTTTCCGTGGATTTTTTTGTACCTAATTACTCAAGATGTAAAAATAGATCATGCTGACAGGATTAATAGATAAGACTCCCTTTTCTCATCTAAATATCCTAGCCACGCTATGCACAGATGTTCTTTCCTTAACACAAAAAGCCATGTAGCTTGTTTATGAACAGTGTCACAGACTCCCCAGGTAAGATTTAAAGTGTCATCTTTATAAGATGTACTAGCAAAGTAACAGGTATTGCTGTGAATCCCTAGAGACTGGGCAGAAAACTGAACCCAGAGGTCTCGTTAGAGCAAAGGATTCAACCACACACTTTACAAGAAGATCAGGCTCCCCAAAAAACACCTGAAAATAAAGCTGCAGATGTGCTCATAACTTTCAGGTGAAAGGAGAGCTGTGGTTCCAAGTATGTACAGGAATGACTGACTTCATTTTCTTTGCTCTGTCATGTTTCCCATAGGATTGCTTATGTACCTGTTATCTCCCAATGTTTTCTGGAAAAAAACCAAAAAGTACATTTATTGACACAGGTTCCACCTTTACCACATTTGCACTGTGCATCACAGCTTATAATACACTCTGCCTGCATGTGTCATGCAGGGTCATCCTTAATTCCACATCATGTTAGCAGAGTGTTCACCTAACTCTGAGGGCCTTTGCACCTCCAGAACAGATGTAGCCAGTGATTTTTATCTACACCTCAGGTATAACCATGGCCTCAAGCCAATGTACACACAAAATACATAAAAATTAATGTGGACTTGATCCTGGTGTTGGCAGCAAAGAGGCAGCGCCTCTTGGCTCTTATTTGGAAACATTCAGCTAGGCGTCAATGTGTGCTCCAATGTAAGCTTCCCAGAGTTACTGTAAGAATTCTGTTAACCACAAGCAGGTCTGGTTCCCTACACACAGTTCTGCCTGATCTTGCAACATATAGGCAGAACCATTTATTGGATTTATACATGACAGTTCTGGGTTGTGAACTCCTAAAGGCATGGACTGTGTGCTCTTTGTGGTTCCCACACCTACAACAGACTGCCCATGAGCATTTATGTGCAATCCCTAAATTTAATTAGAGTTTTACATGGGGCCATTTCACCCTACTGATTTTCTTGACTCATTCCGTGACCCCTTTTAGAATGAAACAGATACTTGGGATATGATCCAGCTGCCCAAGTCTGTGTGTTTTATCACGAGGTGCTAGATGTTGTTCAAGACAGGAGCAGAAGAGACATGGGCCCCTAAGGGACACCTGGCAACCTCCTGAAGGGACAGTAGGTGAACATGCAGGATCTCTGGAGCCCCACAGATAACATTAGCTTCCTGTGAGTAGCTAGCTGACCAAGCCAAGATCCTGATTGCTTAGTGATGCCAATAGAGCTCACCCGGTGACAGAAAAGGTGGACACTTTATGGAGAGCTGCGTAGCTCCATGGTCAATGTGTATTAGATCACTAGTGGTGAGAGGGAAGTGTCCACAGCCTACAGTCAGACACCAAAATTGAGTATCTTTGTCTGAGTAGGACTTGTTTCTTGAAGTTTCTTCTCTTCATAATCCACACCTACATTAGATGAGCACCACATGTTCACAGGAATGAAGTTAATGATACAGTTTAACACCAATTATGCACTGTCTTCATGATTTCCAAGTGTAAAACATCACTTCTGAAGACATGGCTAAAATATTTTACAAGCTCTTGGATTTGTGGTGTGGATATGGATGCCTGTATACTCTGGTGTTTAAACTATATTTTTCATCTAGGCTAAGCAAGGCCCTGCAATTTTTTCCTGATTTTGAGGCATATTCAGATGTCCTTTGGTAGATCTAGCAGATACACTGAAGCTGTCTAGCAAATACCTGTGACTGCCCATGACCTAGTGTTCATCATTTCTGTAACTGAGATGTGGTAAAAGATCAGGTAGGAGCAAAATGGGCCAAGTGCCTTTGAGGGTTGTAATAAGCAGTGTAAGTGATGTTTGTGTGGCATTTACTGATGTGGGAAGGATAGCCAGCTTGATGAGAGAGTTCATAAAAAACAGAAAGAGGCAGTGGTATCCTAAACTACCGTTGCAGCATCCAAAAAGGCAGGACTGATTATAGTCTGCAGTTCTGACCCAGTGAGGGCATGAACCAGCTTTTCACTGTAAGTTTGTGCAGCAGTTAACACAAAGGCACACTGGCCTCTTACCAGGAATGCCAGTACCTCTTACCAATGCAGTGGGTGGTTTGGGGTGATTGAAAGACTGGGTCATCAAGACTGGTGTTCTATTACAGTTTTCCTCTGCTAACCCCATGACTTCAGTACTTGCTCCCCTTTTCTTGGCACTGCTTGCTTCTGCCTGTGGTTTACCCACTCATTTTCTTATGCATATACTTGAGTGGATGGATTATGAATGAGAGGAAGGAACACATCCAGTTTAAAAGCAGGATATTTATTTATTCGTTTATTTATTATTCAGAGGCAACAGGTAAAGGTATATAAAAAAAGGACTGGGAGGAAATAATGAACTGGGAAGGAGGAAAGAGGAAAGAAGCAGTATTTGTTCAATACCCATTCAGCCACTGCTGTCATGCTCACAGGCTGCACTCCATGAAGCTCAAAGCTACACCAGCCAGTCTCTGCCTTTGTTTGGCTCATTTCATGATTTAAACTCTGGGTTTTCACATCTCTCTGCACTTGCCAAAAAAAGGGAAGGCTGTAAACAGGCTGGAAAAGCCCTGCACACTACAGGGTTTACAATTTGTAATAGCTCTGGTATGTTTGTGTTCAGAGATTAATTTTACAAAGCAAACTGGAGCACGTTTTGTGTGTTCGTGCTTATTACTCCCCTGACATGCATTTTCCCCCACAGTAAGTGCTTGAAGTAAAGTAATGCATCTCTAATCCTACCGGTGATTTCTGCCCTCGTTTGTGTCACACAGAGGGTTTGTGGTGGCTGGGGGAGCCTCCTCCTGTGGTTTCACTCAGGTCCCCTTCTTTCAGCTTTTTGCTGAGACTCAGCACTCTGGGGGTGTGTAAAGCCTATGCCACGAGCTGACTCCTGACTCAGCGTTATGGCTGGGTGGACACAGGGCTTTGTGGTCACCCACCCTGTCCTGGTGACTCAGAGATAAAAATTCATTCCCTGCCTTAACTCTGGTGTTTACAGCCTGCCAAGCTCTGGCCTGGAGCATGCTGTAAATCTCAGAGAGCAGACCATAAACAAAAAAATGCAGCCCAGTACCAGTCCAAGCAGGGCTCCTAATACTATACTGCTCGTTCTCAGAGTATGGAGAATTTGTGAGTAAGAAAAACAGCTTACATTGATCATACTACCCATCTCTCAGCTAGAAATCTTTTTTTTTGCTATAGTAGCCACCACCACTGCCATAAAGTACTTACAGACATTTTGATTGGATATTAGGAAAAATTTCTTCACCGAAGGGGTTGTCAAACACTAGAATAGGCTGCCCAGGAAAGTGGTTGAGTCATCATTCCTGGAGTTATTTAAAAGATGTGTAGTCATGACACTTGGGGACATGGTTTAGAGGTGGACTTGCTAGTTCTGGGTTAATGGTTGGACCTGATGACCGTAGAGGTCTGTTCCAACCTAAATAATTCTATGATTCTCCTGCACAGCAAACTGCATTTGCAGGGTATTGCTGCCACTGTGCTTTGACAATGATTCCAATCTCTCATCTGCAGCTGGGAAAGCATCTCTAAGCACAGAAGCAAACTTACTGTATTTTCATTTGGGAAAGTCTTGATTGTTTTATTTTCACCACAATTAGACTTTTTTTTGATTACTACTAATATGAAAATAGCATTTGTCAGCTGTGCTGAGGATCTCATTGTATTAGGAAATATCTGTATATTGGAAATATGAGCCCATTATGCCAAGTACTCTCTGAGTAAAAGTTCAGGAGCATTGACTATCTGAATGTAACAACAGACAACTGAAAAGAAAAAGGATATTGCCTCAATAAAATAGCAATGAGAAAAAAGTAAAGCAGGGACTACAGTATTCCCACAACCTACATTCTGAGTTACTGTAGAAAACGTTTGTGTGATCCATAGATTATCCACAAACCAGTGAATTAGGTGGCTCCGAGGAGAATTGCCTGTGTCACCACAATTTGTTTGAAAGCACAGCAGCTCTGCTCTCTCTCATAATAAAAAATAATTTATTCACTCAGTATGTGGGTTTGGGGAAATAATCCAGTTTGTAAATTGGACTTTGTTCATTCAAGAAATAGTAATAAATTTGGAGATGCTGAAAACAAGTATTTCATTAAGTGCCAGACACAAAAAAAAAAATTCAGAAACTTGAGGAAGGGGGAGAGACGTTATCCTCTTGTAGGTGAATGCAATAGTGCAATAATCAGGATGCTTACCTAAAATTGTGGACATTTTACCTTGAATGAGAACAAAACCCAGATGTCTGGCTCCTGTGTACATATTTATCCATCAGCTTATAGGTATCTTCAGGTTCTGGTCCAGTGATAAGGAAATCCAGCTGCATTTGTAGGGACCTCTGTGAGATCTCTGGTCCATTCTGCTTTGCAGTCCACGGATTCAGACCAATGCCTCTCTGGATGCTGCCTTTAGCTTAAAAAAGTGAAAAGCATTTACAACAAATGGCCATACTTTCTGTGCCTTGGTCAAGCATAGCTATAGCTGATGGGTTGCCTTGAGATGCAGCAGGCCTTCAGAATTTAAATTAGTTGCAGGTGGTGACAATAGGCAGATTTGCTCTAGCTATGGTCTGGCTCCATCAAGTTTTTGGCTTACTTCTCCAAGGCTCTGGAATCAGGCATTTTCTCTCAGCTGCCCCCTATTTTCTGAACTCCACCTTGCCCTGGCCATCTCTGGCCATTCTCATGTATACAATGCTTCACTGAAGGCTAATCTTACAGAGAGTCTATAGAAGAGAGTCAAAGTAAACATTTTTTTGTGTTCTAAGACATGCAGAGAGAGCCACTGAGACACTACCAAACCCTTCCACAAAATGCCAGCACAGAGTCCCTCACCACCTCGAGTATTCTCCACATACAACACTAAAAACTATACTCATAACGAGGCTGCTGCCTTGTTTTTCTCCTTTCTCATTTGCTTTCCACTATAAACACAATGAGGTCAGTGCCTGGTTTTGTGGATCATGGTGGGTCCCTTCCTTCCGTCCCTGTCTCGGATCCCTCAGGGCTGTAGGCGCACATCTGGCCCCTCCGCCCGCCAGTGCCAACACTCCCCTCTCATTTAGCCACCACGAGTGGGCACACATCGCTCAGTGGTTGTGGTCAGCCCTCACAGTGCTGTGGGCTCACCCTCTGATGCTGCTGTTCAGCTGAACCAAGGATCTCTGAGTGCAGTACGGGCCTGGACAAATCCAAGATGGAAAGTTAAATTAACCTTAATAATGGCAAATTATCGATGGATCACTCAGTTATGCTGCAGCCAGAAATTTCAGGGTTCCCACGACCCTCCCTAGTGCACTTACAATGCTGGCACTTTAAAATGTCACAGCTGACAACCAGAAAGCAAGGGTTTTAGGCATGCTGGACTTGTTCCCCATATTTTCATTTGACAGTGCCAATCACTGTGGTATCTAAGTACTAGTTGTCCCCAGAACAGCCTGTGTCACATAAAAAGGGATCCATCATGCTTATACTCAGATTTCTAAAAGCTGCCTGGCCTCCCAAATTCACCAGGCTCCCTCTGCAGATGAACTGAGGAGAAAAACATGTCCACAGGGTTAATTTTCACACTTGCTTCTTTTTGCGTCTGTCTTGCAGTGGAAATCAGGGAAGGTACAAGGCTGATGAGAGCTGCTGTTCATAGGCAGCTTTGGCTGGAAGGGTTTCAGATTGCTGAATGAAGAGAAGAGAAAAAATCAGTCTGCAAGGTATATGTATCACAAACAATAAAAAAGCTCTTTTCCTCTGGTATTTTGCTGTTTTGAGATCTGGTATTGCAAGGTGCTGTGGAGGGAGACACCGCTGACAGTATGTAGTTCACAGATCAGAAATAGCATGTGTGAGAAGCAAATTCAGACTAGGAATTCACATTTTAACAATATAAATAATTCATCATTGCAAAAGTTTGATGAAAGCTGTGGCACGTTACACAACATGTGAAATCTTCAACATATGAACAATATCCAAGTGATATTTATGCTGTAACTAATACAGGACTTACAACCTGGATGTGACTGTGAGAGGTTAACTCCTCTTATACAGTGCAGAGAATTACATTTGAAAAAACAATGTTTCTTTTTAAACCCATTTTACAAGATTCCTGAAGTGTACAGTGCCCAAAGATGGCAGCCAGAGTGGGAATACGCAGAGAATTCAAAGAATTAGGAATCTAAACCTCCTTGAGTAGAGATGTACTTGGTATGTCTTTTCTATCAAGCTGTGCATTTATGGCATTGTGTGTTTTGTTGTCTATCTTTTCCTTCACAATTTCGCCCTCATTCTAACTGCAAGATAATTCATTGTTGTAGCAATTACAGAACAGCTCACTCAGGTTACAGGCTGAGTGGAACCAATGAATTTTCTGTCCTTTTCTGCTTTTGTTCACCCCCAACAAGTCTGATCCTGTTGGGAAATCAGGCTGCAGTGATAGCTGCAATGCTACACTTGATGGCCTTGAACCAAAGGCAGTTGAAATATGTTTAATGGTGACTGAATGACAGAAGAGTCCTCAATTCTGAATGGAATCCTGCCAAAAATACAAAGATTTACACGCACACAAAGTACAAGTTCCTCTCCAAACTTGAAAGGGGTGCAAACCCCTGTCTAGCCGCTATTTTACCTACACCCATCCCCAGCAATCCAGAGGAAAAAAGCCACAAGCTTTGTAGTGGACTCTGGGTTTTCCCTTGGAGCTGATGGTGTTATTCCCTTATCCTAGTGCCTTTTCTCACTGTCTGTAGTTGCCTATAAACATCCCCGAGCTGGAGTGTCCCAGTCCCCAGAGTCCCTGCAGTCCCTCTTTCCCTGGTGCTCCCCATGGCACATTGCCGCAGACCCAGAGGCACAATGCTTCCAGCAACCCAAGGTCCTGGATCGATTCCCTGGTAAAGACATCCATGCCTGGAGCTCTGTCAGCCACTGGATGCAGCAGATGGCAAGAAGTCAACACACTGCGTTTGGTGGAAGATGTTCAACAAATGTTGTGACCAGAAGATTTCAGATTTAGCTTTCTAAAGGAACAGAGCTGTACCACAACATTTACAAACAGCTCCAGTTACAACTGCGTAACACCAGCCAGTATTCAGAAGCTCTGCCAGGAAGCTCTCCACGTTGCTACACTCCCTCATTAATAGCATTTTGCCAAGCTGCCCTCTGGGACAAAATTATTGTAGAGTGGTTAAATGTCTGCTTGTGGAGGAAAGCTTGATTTTACTGTTTAACCGCAGTCTGACTCAAATTCCAGCGCGCAAATCAGGAGGTACCTGGGATGCATTATAGCTGCATCTGGCTAGATTTTCTGGCCCTACAAGAGACCACAGACATGAGTGAAATTGATTTATTGATCTCCTCTCCCTCCCACAGCTTACACAAGCAGTGGCAACAAGCTCCCACAGACACACACCTGCATCTTGATTTACCACATAGATGTTACAACAAGCAACACTAAGATCCCACCCACCTTTTCTGTAGCCTTCCAAAGCTCCTAACCGAAACAGCTTTATCAAGACAAGATATTTCTCTGATAAGGAAACCCTGAAGTATGTCTGTTGAAGCAGAATAGGGAATATCTAAGAGAAGACCATTCTTTTATATGCTGAGAGTGGGAGAGTGGCCTCAGTGTGTCCCACTGCTGACCTCTTTTGTGCAGTGATCTCCTTTTGTAAAATAGGTCTGCGACTGCTGTATATTTTTCTGCCTAAATATTCAGTAGTCATTACTGTGAGAAGGGAAAAATAAGCATAGCCGAAATTGACACAGTGAAACCCCAGCCAGTGAAGAGTTTCTCCTAATGGCACGAACCAGAATGAGCAATAAAGACCAGGCTGTGTGCATCCAATACAGATCCCATGTGTGTTTTAATAACAAAAGGATAAAAATCACTGCATTTCCCTCCTGTATTGAAATACTAGATTATAAAAAATAATGACTAGAGCAACAAGATGTAGCCAGGGGGAAGTTCTAGGAGAGGTTTCTGTTGAAATGAGACAGACATCATACAATGAGACAGAGTCCTTGTCTGAACCTTTTAAAAGATGATTTTCATCTTGTTCATACACTCGAACTACTGAGCAAATGAATTGTACTAATTAAAAACTACTATCCGTTGGTGTTTGGCTGTCCTACAAATGTAGCAATGTTTTTAAGCCAAAAAAATCTCATGACATATGCTTAGTGAATTCCAATTCTTTGTGTTTTTCATTTCAATTATATAAATGCAAGGAGCACCTCGCTTATGAGGAAAGGCTGAGAGGGCTGGGGCTGTTTAGCCTTGAGAAGAGAAGGTTCAGGGGGATTATACTGATGTGTGTAAATAACTGAAGGAGGATACAAAGGGGACAGAGCCAGGCTGTTTTCAGTGATGCCCAGTGACAGGACCAGAGACTATGGGCACAAAATGAAGCACTGGAGGGGTCATCTGAACATCAGGAAACATTTATATTTATTGTGAGGATAATCAAGCACTGAAATATGTTGCCCAGAGAGGTTGTAGAAAACCCATTCTTGGAGATATTACAAAAAACTGTTCTGGGCAACTGGGTGGCCCTGCTTGAACAGGAGGGGTTGGAGAAGATTAACTCCATAAGACCCTTCCAACCTCAACTATCCTGTGATTCTGTGACCTGTTATTCTGTGATGGTGGCTGCAATGTATCAGGGAGTTTTCTTCATGATTCTGGTGCTACAAAAGGGGAGACTAAAGATGTATCTGCAATAAGAAACTGATTCATGCCTTCAACTCTGAATCATTGTTGTCTTAGCACCCACACACCCCACAAGAATATGCAAATGGTGTTGGAGCAAATGTGGTTTTCGTAGAAAATTCAACAGGATGTACATGAGTGGCCTATGCCAGGGGTTATATTCATGTATTCCACCTGGACCAGGTCTGACTTTCAGTGTGCTCTGGTGTAGTGAGGGACTGCCTTGTGCTCTCCCAGAATAGTCAGGAGTGTGAAATGTGCTAAAAATTCTTATGTTTTAGCAAAAGAAAATCAGGTGTTTCTGTCACTGTTGTGACTGGCTGCACATTGCTTTGCTTCTGACAAGCAGGACAGTGGGAGTCTCAGTGCCCCAATGACTCTGGCACAGGAATAATTGTGCACAAGTTGGGTCACAGCAGCTGCCAAGGGAGCTCTTTGGTGTGACTCTCAGCATGCACATAGGTGAGAGAAAGTGACCACTACAGTTCCTCCTTTTTTACACATGCAGATTTATGTCATAACCCTTTTGCTTGTAGGTGTAATGTGAAAGTGAAGAATGACTGTTAAAATAGGTGAATATTCCAACCACTCTCCCATTCTTCCATCCAAGCATCCAGAACACCAAGCATGTGGCAGTTTGAGAAAGGAAAAACAAAACCCACTCAACACGTAACATATGGAATTGCAGAATAATATTGCCATTAGTATGGTTTGCACAAATTGTATGAGATTATCCTATAAATGAGACACCACAATATGTAAATTATGAGGATCTCACATGCAAAGGATGAAACTCAACAAGTCCTTAAAAAGGGTTTGAGTTCAAGTTTTTTTCTGAAGGACAATAATTGATTTTGAGACTTAGCTCTACTTTTCCCTTTTACTCCCACTGTTAATTTGTTTTGCCCAAGTCCTAGCTTGAACAGGACCAAAGTAAAGAAAATAGTGCAAGTAAATATGTATGAAAAATATAGATGGATGTATCATCAGGACAGTGGAGAATAGACTGGGACACTCTTAGGTTTCTTCTGTTTCCACAAATTTCCCTCATTTGCTGTTGAATGCACAAAAGTGATGCTTCCTAGTTATGCAGTTTCACTTCTGTCACTTGTATAATTAACAAAATGGATGCACAAACTGCAAAGAGCTCTTGTGATTTTTGCAAGAAGGCTCTGGAAACCTGAGGAGATGTGGTCAAACAAGCACTGGAGTAATAGTAGGGTTGCCACTTCACACAAAGGAACACCAGGAAGAGGAGAGCAGTGTTCAAGATATTGGATGCTGATCCATGGCTAATTTCTTCTCAGCCAAATCATGTTTTAAGGCTGAAAGGGAAAAACGAGATGATTTCTAGACTTTGATATTCCTCACTCTGTGTAGATCAAACCATGCTGGAGAAAAAAAAAAAA
>VZUA01100768.1:0-14553 GCA_013401035.1 Horornis vulcanius
CCCCCCCCCTTTCCACTTGTCTCTGTGGAAAAGCCAAGCTATAAACAAAAGTACAAAAGCAAGAGGAAAATAAGACTAAGCAGGATCAAAAGATACTCTTTTCTACAGGGCAAAAAAGCCCAGGCAATCCAGTAAAGGATACAGATTCTTAATTGCTCTTAAGAGACTGTTGGGTAAGAACAGCTGTTTTAGAGCCCAGGATACAAAGCAAAGAACAAGAGGTATGACAGTGGTAGAGAACAGATACTGAAAAAGGCATTGCATAATAGAGCAGCTACAAAATAAACCCTAATGGGTGTGCCCCTTTAGTTCTCTTGCTACTTGGCTTAAGCTTTCTATAATCACTAATGAGAATTTTATAAAAGCTGAAATGAAAATTAATTATTGAAAAGTACCTGAAATGCTAAGTGATATTCTACCCTGAGGGTTTTTAGCTATTAAATGAAATATACAATTGATTCTGCAGATAAAGTACTACTGTGGCAAAGCATCTTTAGTCCCATTTGACCCAGAACACTGACACTTATCACTCCTCCATTCATAAACAGCTACAAGATAAAAGTAATGGAGAAGTTAATTGGATCTGAACTGATCATCTTCCCACTGCACAGTTAAGATTGTCCCTGTCCCCAACTGATTTTAGTACCTACTTTTCTCTCTAGAAAGCCTCATCTGGTCTGTGTCAGGTATGAACACAAGGCATTTAAGAAAAAAATAAACTGGTTTATAATAGTTCAGCAACCAAAATCTCTGCTGAATCCTATCCTGAAACACCTTATGTCACAAGGAGGAAAAAAAACCCCAAAAAATAAACTCTGCATATTACTAAAACAGATTCTTTATAATGTATTAGAAACAGATAGAATATGTATTCTTTTCTCATTATCAATGCATCTATTCAGTACTCATTCTAAGAAAGTCTTTAAAGCATGCATGCATTCCTCGTATTTTCAGTGTTCCAGATCACTTCAGGGTTCTCATTAGAAAAGAGAATTCTCCACTTAATTCTCACATATGCAACAATTTACATAATCTTATAACAATGTCTCTCATCAGGAAAAACAAGAGAGAAAAAAATATTTTTTTATAAGACCTTTCGGATCCTGCTTCTGGAAGTGCAGCCAGTGAGGCTATTTACATGTCCAACAGGTTTTCCCCAACACATTTACAAATAACTGTGTGAAGCCTGTGGATACACACCAATGTACCAGCAGTGTAACAGCAGGCCATCATCCAGCACTCTGTGCCTGCAGCTAAGCACAGCTTTGGCTTTTACAAACAGTTCACAAGAGGCCAGATCCCTTTTGATTTTATATTTTTATTACAATCTCCCCACACCTCCACGTATAAACACTGAACCCTCCCAGTTCATTGTCCCTCCCCCTCTCCCACCCACAGAAAGGTTGCATGGTAAGGTGATGCAATTTAAAGCCACATCAATGCCTAACACACAGAACAGGTTTGGAGAAGTGAAAGTCTAACATGAAATAAAGAAGTTAAACAGCCTCTTGAATGAAAAATCTTAATAAATATGTAATAAAATTTAACTTTTCCCACCTCGAAGAATTTTCACAACAGAGGAATAAATTCAATAAAACAATGTAAAAGCTGTCCTTTTGCAGGAAAAATCAATTTTAGAAAACAAGAGTGTACTGAAGGCTGCAATTATTCTATCTGTATGTAAGAAATCACAGAGCCTCAGGCTTGCTGTCCTGTAGTATTCCCCACTAGGTGTTCCACACTTTGTGTGTCACAAAGGTAGCTTGTTACTGAGACATCACATATGCTACACAGAGGATGTCTTTGCAGAGGCCCCTTTTCTAAAAACGAACCAAAACATTACTGTGGTGTTACAAACATTCCCTGCAATTCAAATGGAGACAGAGGAAGCAAAGATTCACCTGTAAAGCTTATCAGGGTAGGCAGCAGACTGTCCAACTCTTCTAACAGTAAAATCTCACAGCAGGAAAGAAAGCCCATCCACTGGATTCAGAAGATGCCTTTACCTGGACAGTGACAGCAGTGAGAACAGGAACAGAGCCACACTGCACTGAACCATCCAGCACCACAGTCTGTCTGAAGTACACAGTACTTCCAAACAAACTCTGCACTCCCTTAGGGATCTGGATCGCCAGTGGGGCAAGAAAACAACATCTTCATTTTCTGTTCAGATTTTATTTGAAATCTAATTCAAATTGTCAAAGCTACAAAAAGGGGGAACATTTGGGTTATTTCTGCTATGTCACAACATTCTAAAACAAAATATCACTACTGCCAGCAGATCAGTTACACACATTTCTGATGAAACTTCTAAACACAAAAATGTTTCTTTTGGGAAATAGTCACAATGAAGATATTTTGTACAATATAAAACAATGACAGGTCTACAGATGCCGATACTCATGAGTATACACGTGCATTCACAAAAAAAAAAATCAGGAATGCTTTTTTGTTTTTAAACAGACTGTTCAGGCACAAAAACAAAACCGCATTTCCAGTAAGTGACAGCATCATAAAAAATATTAACATTGTCAGTGTTTGCTTTTCTTTGACTTCTTGTGAGATCTGTGAGGAGAACGGGACTGAGACCTGGATTTTTTCCCTGACTTCTTAGGGGATCTGGATCGTGATCTTCTTGATCTTTTGGGTGTCCTGGACCCAGATGGTGACCTGCAAAAAACCAAAGTTTTATGTCAAATACTAATAGATAAAAGCAACTTTTCCTGAAGTTATTTGTATTCATTTATTGAGCCAAACGAGGTAGAAAATATTTTTCCCTAATAATCACTTTTGAGAAAAAGGCCATTTTTGCATTATAGGTTTTGAGAGTATTTTAACTTAACTTCAGCGCTTAGAACCCACGTGAAAAATAACACACACCAATGTCCTTAAACCCACATCAGGAACTCACAGCTTTTCACATAACCCTCAACCAGCTTGGCTCTTGTATGAATTGCAGCCTATGTCCACACAGACATGAAAAACTATGTTCAACTGTGTTACAGTGAAATGCTTTTGATTCTCATCAAGCATATTCAGATTGTGATGCAACCCCACAGAAAAAAAGGGACACTGAATATATTTACTGTCATCTAACCCACATCTAATATATTGATCTAATATAATAAAAACTGAATGAGCATCATATTAACTCTAAAAAAAGTCTCAACTCCTTTCCTACTTTTATTTGAAATCCTTATTTATATAAGCACAAGAATACTGTTGCTTTGTGCTACAATTTTACACCACCATCAAAGGAGTTTTCCTCAGCCTGACTGAGGAATTTAATTTCAGTAAGGTCATCTGTACTTCTAAAAGAAGTGGAAGGTGAACTGTCAACTTTGAAGTTGCAGCAGCATTAGCAGAATAATAAAATTTCACCTCAAGTTTAACATTAATTAAAGACAAATATTTGTGTTAGAGTGGAGGTTAGGAAATACCTGGTTTGGAAACAAAACCCCATAAGCAGTATCCAATTCTTTTTCCCTTAAAAAACAATCTATGGGAGTGAGGAGCTCTGTGGAAGCTAATCATCAGTAAAAGGCTGCATGGTGACTGTAATTTGAGAGGCTCTATAGAAGGGCTACAGGAATTTTAGAAGGACCACAGAAGACTTATGCTTTGAAAACAAAAAGCTAAGAAAGCAGCAAGGTGCTCTAGTTTAAAGCAGCACTTCTTCGAATCACCAGTAAACAGGTAAAGAACACCACAGCAGAGCAGAGTCTGGAGCTATCAGAGCAGGAGGCCGTGTGCACTTCCAACCCCAGTGCCCAAAGGTGTTAATGGGGAGTGTGCACTACAGAGCACTGCGAGGCAAAGAATCCGAGTATCAAATGTGCTCCGCTGAAACAGCCCTGCCCCAAATCCCGGCCAAACGCACCCAGCAGCTTCCTGAAACAGAGAAGATACCAGCTCACCTTTTGCCTTTTTTACTGACATCTCTGGGAGAATCTTTGTGTGAGGAGCGGGAGCGGGAGCTCTCCTTGTGGGAGCGCTCGGAGCGCTCGGAGCGTTCCGATTTGGGCGAGGGCGACTTGGCTCGGCGGCTGCCGCTGCTGCGGGACGGGCTGGGGGAGGCGCTGTGCCGCCTTTTCCTGGGCACGGCAGCCACGCGCACGGGGAGGGAAAAGGCACAGTAAGAACACCTGTTCCTTTCTGCGGGGATTTGCTTTAGCCAATGGCAGGCCAGATATTTGTAAGTAATTAAGATGTTGTAGGCTTTTTGTTATTAAAACAAAAAATCAAGTTGAACATGTGCAACAGATTTTTTTCTGCTTGAAAATAATTAAGGCCTGTGAGTCATTTGGCAGTGTAAACACGTTCTGCCACAGCTCCCTGAAAAGCAGGGCCTTTTACCATAGCTACACTTAGAACCATGGCAGAATTGGGCTATGGAAGCATTAGAAGATCAGTGTCCAACCAGCTACCCCAAACCCAGCTGCTCAGAAGGATCTGCACTATGAGATGAGCAACACTGAAACCACCGCCTATCATTTGTGGTCTGTCCTCATAACAGTTTTCTGACTGAGCACTGCAGGCAATTCACTGCTACAAGACAGTTAACCCCATTTGCAACTGGTAATCATTTTAACATGCTTCTCCAGGGCATAAATGAGCCAAAGGGCAACTCTGTCCAAAGGGATGTGGGACCTCACTTGGAGCAGGGTAAAAATGACAATTCCTTTAACATTTTGGTACATGTTTTAATAGCCAAAGCACGGGTTTTCAGTTTTGTTTTGCTGGGTGGTTTTGTGTTTTCCTTTAAAATCAGATGTGTGATACAAGGTAATTTCAAGGCTGCCATTGCCTACAAAAGACACTGTGAGGGTTTTCCTCCCATCCACTTTAGTCCAAGGAGAGCCATACCTCTCTTTTCGTGTTGGTGTACATTCCTCTTTTTCCTTCTTATCTTTGGACCTGGTTTCAGATTTTTCCTTGTCCTTTTTGTCTCTGTCCCGTTCTCTTTCCATCTCTTTTTCTTTTTCCTAGATTGTGAGAAGCATCATGATTTCAGATAAGGTGTGAATAATTCTTAAAGGCAATCAAGCTAATGACAAACAGCATAAAAGCAGTGAGCACTGATGGAACACAGCACATGATCTGAACTAATGGTCACACCCTCCCAGCTCTTCAGCCTTTTGCTCCAACTTGGGACACAGCACAAACATTCACTGTAACACAAACTAACAACAACATGATGGGTATCATCCTCTGCGAGAAAATCTGAGTATCTAACTGGAAATGAACAGTCTTCAATTTCAGGGAAATATTAAAGCTGTAATAGATTTTCTAAACTAAATTAAACATGGAAGAAACCTCCTTCTACTTAAAACATGTGCATTCATCCTCATTAATCCCAAGTGAAAATTTATATACTCTCATAACTAGAAGACATCTAAAGACAAAACAAAAATACAAGCAAGATTCTGCAGTAACATCTACTCTGTCAAAAACAACCAACCATAGTCCATTTCAAGGTATCACAGGACCATTCTGAAAGAAAACATAGCCTGAGCACACCGAGTCTGTCTGTCAAGTAGAAAATAATAACTATAATAACGATAATAACAATATTACTAATGCTGCTTAAAACTATTTTTTCCCTTCCTTGGGAAACCTTTAGCACAACAGATCAATTACTAAAAGCAAAATGAGAAGTCTGATTAACATCCTCAACTGAGAGCCGTCCCTTTCCTTTCCCACACCTAACAGTTTGCTTCATGCAGTAGATCCAGGAGTGGTCTCTAAGGTTCCTACACACACTGTGATACCCAGCTGTACAGTGGGAAACACTACAGGATTTGGATTAAAGAAGAAGATTGTATGTATTCTGCAGAAAGCATTTGGACTTAGACACGCAGTTTGACAGTACAGCAGTATTTTAACAAGAACCGTGTGTCGTTATGTTTAAGGCCACCTTACATTCAATAAACTCAATAAAAGCCTATCACAGAATCAGAAACATAAAGAACAGTTCTTACCCTCTGGAGCAGCTTGTCTCTATAGTGTTCAACCTGTTCCTGAAAACTCTGGCCTGGCTTCTTGGGTCTTTTCCCAGACTCTAACTCATCCTGAAACTTCATCACCTTAAGCTGTGAAAATAATACTGACCATTAGATTATTTGATTTATTATTATCCAGTTAGGCAGGTGGCTGAAAATGAAATTTCCATGACATATAATCCGTGTTCTTCATTCCTTCTGTACAAGCTTGGGCACAAAGACACTAAATTTATTTGAACTTGATCTAAGTAACAAAACCGCACTCTCACCTGCAGGCATCTGCAGTTGTTTACAGACATGGTGAGAACCAAAAATAGAGGGATTTTTTTTCTGTTATTTTACTAAATTCTGTTCCCATCATTAGTAACCTTCTATTTCTTGGGTCATTATCTGCCTTTTTCCTTTCAAAATGAAATCATTTACTGCAGGTGTCAATATATTCTTTCAACTTCTCATCTACTTCAAAGTTTCCTTTGGAAACTGCCTTTTTTTCCATTTAACCCTGCATGTTAAAATCAAATGACTGACATAATTAGGACATAAAACAATGCACCTCCTCTTCAGGGTTGTTTGCACAGAGTGGCTGATTTGAAAGAACTGATTTTTACTAACATAATACTTTTTCATGTGCTAACAAGCTTAGCAACCGAATTCACTTCCCAAGTGCTGCTAACTGTAACACTAAATTTGCTGTAGTATCCCCAAAGAGTCACAAAGTTAAGCAAATGTCAGAATTTCTCCATGTGTTGGGTTTTTTTGTGGGTTGTTATTTATTTTCTTTGATCTAGACGAACTAAAACTTTCTCCAAGTTGATTCACATCATGAAACTTCACCCACATCTCTCATCATTTGTCAATTCTTTATTCCTAGTGACATGTCCTTGTACAATCGCTCAATTTTTTTTGGAGGAAAAGGTGTCTCTCTTTTGGGGAAGGAGGGCAGTGCTTGGTAATAATTCAGCTTGTATTTGTCAGCCCTCTTCCAAATGTTCATACTCTGACCCTCCTGCACAACCTGTTCCAACATCAACATTCTATATATGAGTAGATTTTTTCAGTGCTTGAGCTTTTATTTCCAGCAAACACACTGAGTTGTTTTCTCTTTAAAAATACTTAATTCTTCCACACTGGAAACACACAAAGGAAAATACTTTGCAACTGTGTCCATTTTGATTAACTGAAAGGATTCTTGATTCTTCAGATCCTCGATTCTCTAATATGAAGTAGTCACAAAATCAAACTGTAGAGGTTTTTTCTTCCCTCCAGCAGACTGGATCTAATCAGCCCTTCCAATTACTGACAGAAAAGAATGGTATCACAAAAACACACTAATCACAAGTATGTTAAGAAATATAAAACCTAAGCAAGGATAACACTATTTTGAACAAGATGCCCTTTCCCTTTAGTTACAGAGCTTATGCCAACACCACATTTTTTATTTTAGTCTCAAATATAAGGGAAATATATGGGGGAAAAAGAAAGAAAATAAAATTTTTAAAAAGCACTGTTATCTCATACCACAGTAAATTTCTGTCAACTGTTCTGCTTTCCTTCCTCACTTACAGAGCCTGCTCTAGCTGCAGTTGAGCATTTTTTCTGACAATTCAGCCAATGGAAAATTGTCATCATCATTTTTAACATACCACCTTCTATAAAGGCATGTTTTTCTTCCCCCACTTTAAAAGCTGAGTTTCAAAGGCAGAAATACCTTTTGGCACCACATACTCAGTGCAACTGTGTACCACCTGCTCTGCTACAAAATCAGGATAGCATTCCCTACCATCACATAAATTCCAAGGTCTGCAGCTGCTCAGCACCTTCAGTAGCAAAGAGGAGGAGTACAGAGGAGGCTTAGCTGATCCAGGAAGCCTCTTAGGCTGTCATGGCACAAAGGTCACCATAAAACCTTGCTTTCCCAACTAAATAACCCTTATCATTAAAAAAAAAAAAAAAACCAAAAACAAAAACAAAATCCCAAAACAACCAAAGTCCACAAAAACCTTCCATCCTCATAAGATGTGTTTCTTTACATTTTTAGCCAACAAAGCTGTGACAGTCTCTGTTTAACCATATTTTGAAAACAAGGAAGCCTATAGCCAAAGTAAACTGAGATGACAATAAACTAGGAATCCAAACAACAGGCTTCACCTGACTCAATAAGCTAAATAGATGCAAAAAATGCTGACATGCATGGCATAAAACCCACTGTTGGCAGGAAGTTTAAAATGGCAAGAAGAATTATTTGCATGGAGCTTCTCTAGAAACTGTGGGTGGAGTGGGGGGCTGAAGGTGGTCATTAGCAGGTGCCTTGAAAAAAGAGAAAATAGGAAAGGCTACTGTGATAACATCTCACTCAACACCTCCCCAGACTCCTGCTATGGCAGGATCATGAGGTTTCCTGAGACAGCTGTGGCCTTTTACAGACCACCCATAGATGGATTTCTCCTCCACACAATTGCTGCATCTCCCTTTGAACACATGCAAACTGACTCCTTTCCAAAGATGCTGTGGGCAGAGGAAATGAGTACACCCCTGGAAAGGCGACTACGTGTTACAAAGTGCTGAGATGGTACCAAGAGCTCACTACAGAAAGATCAGGTTCTTCCACCCCTCCTGCACTCCTCGCACCCTTCCCTTGCACCAACTGCAGTGTTTGCCTGAGCCTTCCATACACCAGAAGCTCACCCTTCTCCCCAGTTCAATTTTCCCTCCCTGAGTGAGATGTACTGGGTCAGAAGAAAATCAGCAAGTGTCAGAGCTCACAGGATCAGGATGTTTCTTCATCCAGCAGAGGTGAGCAGTTAGTCATCCTACACCTTAATGTATGGAAGCCTTTGCTATTTGCTCTCATCCATCACCACTGCAACTGTGTTTTATAAGGAAGTTCCAAAGGCCACCAAAGAATTCTCTAAAAACCCTGACCACTCAGAATTACTATTTGAACTTAGATACTTGTGTAAGTCCCTTCACCATTTCACTCCTCACTGTACACTGGCCACAGTGAACACTCTTTTCACAATCTCTCCATGCAGAGTACGGGATGCTCATATTCCTATTAATCCCACTGTTCAAGGAAGGTACTCTCCCAGGAGAAAAAGATCCTTAATACTTGGGCGTAAATCTGCTTAAGCATCTACTTGATGAATTCTGTAAGCATTTCACTTTGTAAACCTGCATTGAGAATGAACTAAAATATCCTCATTGCATTGGTTATTCTTTAACCATTCTTGTTCAACAGACAAGAACTAGAAAGCCTGTTCATTTTCAGGAATAAATACATCAACTTTTATCTGGACTATCCCCAAAGTCAGTAATATGCATGATAAAATGGAAGTGGAAAATGTTTCAAATCCCTGTGCCAAAACTTTGTAATACTAATTCCTTAGACAGAGCAGCTTCCCAGAGCAGAGTTCCCAGTTCAGAGACTGCAATGCAGAAGTGTCAGATATCACTGGAGTTGCTATGAGCAATCCCTATGAAATGCTCCACTGCAGGATCACATTCCTCACTAACAAGGAGCTCTTTCCCATGAGCTCAAGACAAACGCTCCACAGCACACCCCTCCTATCTATTGGTTCTCATCTGGAGACTTCTCCCTCTCTCCTAGAACCCACCTGAGGAGCATTTAAAGGGCTCAGCCTTAGCTAGAAGCTGAGGCCTTGATTACAGCCCACCCAGGAAGCAAGCAAGCCGAAGGAACAGGTAAGCTTTTGGTACCATGGCTCAGGGAACCAGACTGCTGCAAACCAAAGCTCTGCTTTTTCTATTTAGATACCAACAGGTTGTGCTGTCAGTAGCCTCCCTCACTTAAAACTGATCTGCTTCCAAAAACTGTTGTTTTCTAATCTGCTGATACTGAGACCATGCACAGAGTCTTCAGTGCAAAAAGGCTTTTTCACAAGAGGTTACTCCACAGTTACACAGCCTCTGAACTTCAACTGGCCATGCTCAAACAACTTATTAGAGATGAATTAGCTGCATGCTACATATTAGGATGAACTAGGAAGCCAATCACCACACACTTGATCAAAGATAGGAATTTCTGCTTGGTAAATAATGTAAGCATGCCAATGTAGACTGATTAGAGACAGGACAGACATCCAGACCAAATTGTTTTTGTTTTCTTCAGAACAGTCTTGCCCCAACAACGACTGTCACAAGTCCTAGACTTTGCCAGAAGGAGAGCAAAATATTTTTTTGAAAGCTTGATTTTTCCAGCAAGACTATGAGTAGAATTTCTGCAGCTACAATATTATCAACAACAGATGACAGATGTACTGACGTACACATGCGAAATATCTCTTCTTCCATAGAGCCCTCTGGCATGCCCCACCACACTCACAGGTTGCCAAGTGTCTTGGAGCTAAGCAATTCCTTGCTTTTGCCTTTGTGTAAAACAGAGTCAGAGATTTAAAACAGACAAGAATTTTCAGAGAAGTCATCACCTTCAAAGAAACAACTGCTATAAATAGCAAAACTGTTGGTTAAGCAAAAGCCAATTTGTCTTATCTGTTGCTATTAAGCCACAATCAGTAGGATATTTAATAGGGTATCTTTATGCTGTAGCCTCAAATGAGCCAGCTACAGAAACCTCCACAGACTGCAAAAACCAAAGGGTTATATTTTGTTCTAGCGCTGATTACAGATAGCTCCTGTGACCTGACAAACAAATACTCAAAACTTGAGTATTCTGCACACTAAGCAATGTAACCCAGAGAAAGAAATAACAGAAACTGTACGGAAAATCTTGACAAAGGTAACCACTGCTCCTTTGTGACATCCAGGAAAATCTCTTTGTCTCTTGGTAGAAAAATAAACTGGACTTTCAATACCATGAGTGGGCAGGGGGTGTTTGGTGTGGAGTATCTGTGCAGGGGGCAGGGAGGTACTGACAGGGCACAGCCACAGGACGGTGTTACAGGATCCAACCCTGCCCTCCTGCAGCTGCGGCTATCAGCAGGAAGGCTCAGCTGGAGCCCTCCACACCACTGGTCTCCTACCTCAGTCTAACTCTGCTTTGAGGTCTCTCTCAAGTGGCCAACATGCAGGTGAGTAAAGCCAAGTACTAAAAAGGACTAAAATCCTGTTTAACCCTTTTGGAAGCACTCATATGTCTGGGTTTGTGATGATCCTGCAGCTGTACATGCAGCCTGTGCTGTGCTTTTTTGTTTGTAGTAGGATTATCAAAATTTGTGCAGAAAGGTGAAGGCAGAATTAAGATACCCTAGAGAAAGGTCCAAAGAGGACTATGCTGCTTCATTTTGCCTGAGTCTATCTACACTCTAAGGGACACTTAACGAACAATTTAAATAATAAAATTCCCATTTTTCTACTACTTCATAGCACTAAGGTTCCTTTACAAAGAGGAATACATCTTTTCTTTAATGTCCAGCGGGGAAGAAAGAAACACAAAGGACCATAAAAAGACCATTCTGAAATCTGAGTTATACTATAAAGCAAAGTGCCAGTCTTTCCACACTTAAAAAATCAGTTAAGAAATCACTGTTCTTCAGTGTTATAGGAAAGGCTCTGCTCCTGATAAGTTCTGGAAAGAATTCACACTTCAGAAGGATTAACAGGGGCATGAGAGAAGCAAACAAAAGGTTACTAACTTGCCTCCTCTGATGGCCCAGGCCAAAGTTTGCTTCTTATTTCACTTTCTCCTTCCAGCTAACAAGCTTAATTTACTAACTGCGCCAAGAGAAAGAATTGTTGCTTTATTAATGAATTTCCAAAAAATGCATGAAAAAATGTTTTTCAACTTCCCTGGCAATCACTGTGTAGACTGTGTAGCAAGAGATTTAGACTTCACCAATTTTTTTGCCAAATATTTTACACAACATTTTTTACAGTGCATATTAGATGGCACAATTGTTAAAGCTGGTAATTGGTTGTTTTTTTCTCTCAGCTCCTTTCCTCAAATTTAATAATGGATGTGGGGTTTGGCAGGGATTGGGTACATACTAAGAAGAAACCATGAGCATGAATGCTTTCAAGTAGTACAGGGAGTACTTTCCTGTCAATGACAAACTTGAGCAAAATTTTAAGTACTCCTACATAGTGTCTGAAATGTCCTCAAAAGAAAAAAAGTTTTTCTCCTGGTAATTCCAAAAGTCTAAAACCAAAATGGTAATTTACTTACCAAAAAGAATGAAATGCAAGCATGCACTTAAAAAACTCAAATATTTACCACCTAAAACTTTTACTGACAGGCTACATCGATGAAAGAACTTAGAACACTTGTGCAGTGTAAAACTGACAGGAGTTAAAGCAAATCACTGCCTAATCTGTCTCCACAACGGCCGAGATAACATCTGTAAAACAGATACTTAGCCTGAAAGGAGCTCTTTCCATAACTACTACAATCAATATTGCAGCAACATGAAAATTAGTTTCACTTGTACTTTCATTAGTCTAACATCATGTATTTCCTACAAAAATACTGCCACCATGAGTCAGGTCAGACATAAATCCCATTCAGCTTCTCACGTTCAGAATTTATTCACTTAATATGGCTGTATATCATGAACTTTCAAACTGCTGTGCACAAGAGATTTCTAAATGCTTAGTGAAAGTCTATTAATTTAAATAAAATCTGAATAGTTAAAAGGAGGCATATGTAACAGAAACAACATTTGTGACATTTAAAAAATTATTGGCTGAATATCTTAGAAGAGTATTATGGAGCTTTGCTAATGCCTGACTTTAGCTAACTAGCACAGTATAGCATGAACAGGTAGGCAGCCACAATTCCACCTCTGAAACATCACCCAGGTTATAACCTGTCATCTGCAGATGCTATAACTGCAATAAACATTTTGCAACTTCTTAATATCATTTTAGTGCACTGAACAGAAGCTACAAGAATTCTGCCATTCAATGTCCCCTGGGTTTGAATACTGAATACAAGCCAGGAAGTCACATAAAAATTTAAACCCGCTTTTACATGGCAGTGTGTGTCAGAAGGGCTTCACAGCTATATCAAGCTCATGCTAAATTCTGGTTCTAGTTACCTTCTCAGTCAAGCACAAGCTCAGAAGCCAGAACAAAGCCAGAACAACCTCTGCTGATTGAGCTTAACAGCTACAATAACACCTGTCCTTGAAGAAAGGAGAGAAGAACCCGGGAGCCCTACAAACTGCATGTAGGGCTTCAATTAAAATACCTCCAATTCCACAACTATGTGGGTTAGCTGTATCTACTTATTTGTTTGATGGCTGAGACAGTGAAAAGAGACACTGCTAAATGCAATAAAATACAGACACTTCAAGGCTAGAAACAGAGAAAACAAGAAAGGTAGAGGACTAAAGCCACATCCAAAAGTTAATCCCAAAAGTTCATCTGCCAAGGGGAGGAAAGTGCAAGGGCACCCAAGTGATCTAAAGCTACAGTCGTAGTGAAACAATACTGAAAAGGAACAGACATTCCCAACATGCAATATGCCCTAACTTTATTTGTCATTTTTTCCTCCATTATTTTAAATGTCGAAACCAGGCAAGGTAAGGGTGTGAACCTTTACAAAAATACACCAGACTACAACAAAAACCTAGTATATAACAGGACTATAATTATTTCAGTAAAAATAACTCTGAATCATCACTGAACTCAGGGTGGGCTGAGACTGCAAAGGTACAGAAGGGTGACACAAAACACCCCGTGCTCACCTCTATCTCTCGGAGTTTGGCACGCTTCTCTTCACTCATTTCTGAATATTTGACTGATGACTTGGATTCAGGCATTTCCTCTTTAATAGGATTGGAATACATGTGTTGTTCTTCTGACTTAGAACTCTGTGTGTCTTCTTCATCTTCGCTTTCTTCTTCTTGACTTTACAGAAAACATACAGAATTGACTCAGATGTCACAGATACCTTAAGTACATATGAAATGTACTATTTCGCTTACTTAGTTTCTGTGATTAGCTACTAGTTTTGAAATCTGTTAAATTAGATTATGTAAGTCTGCAGCTACAAATTAGTCTCCATCTGTGAGACAGATCTTTCTCATTTAATTAAACTGTTAGTTTTTATTACTCACACAATTTACACTTTTCATAGAAACAAAGTGCAGAAGAATTCATGAAATTTACAGTCATCAAATACTTACCTACCTCAGCTACAAAAGGAAACCCACTCCCTCAGCAGAACCTCAAAGTGCTGTAATGGTGCTTTTCAGATATTAAGTTTAATAGAAGAGCAGTATTTACTACTTTTGCCCTTGGGAGATAAACCTGAGAGATGGCAAATACTCAAAATTATATTCCCAGGCTGACCACTAGAGTGCTGCAGGATTCCATGCAATGCAGGAAGTATTTATAGCATTAACTAACAGATGCTCTCAGCTGCCTGAAGGGCAAAGTAGAAGACAACTCAAAAGCAACTTCTGCTGGCATGGAGCCTACCAGCATCCACTGACTCACTGTACCTGTCTCAGCAACAGAAGGCAGGGGTTTGGATTCATTCATATATACCTGACAGCAAGATTTCCATAGTAATACCTTAGCTTTTATTATTTGACACTGAATTCTCAAATCAGCATGAATTCAAAGATTA
>VZUA01100786.1:0-20841 GCA_013401035.1 Horornis vulcanius
GGGCCGGACCATTCCCGCGCGGAGGGGGGGTGCGGCCGCCCCGCCAGGCTCCGCCAGAGGGCGCGGTGGCTGCAGCGCCGCGCGGGGGAAGCGGCGTCCCCCGCCAAGGGAGTGGAAGGGTCGTGAGCCGCGTTGTGGAAATTTCTCGGATTTGGGGTTTTGGGGGTGTTTTTGCTTGGTTGGTTGGTTGCTTTTTTCTAATTACAGAACTCAGATTCCTTTATGCTTCCAACCGCCGCACACACCACCGTGGTCAGACCCCGCTCCGACCCCTCCGCCCGCCCCGGCCCCTTTTTTCCCTCATTTTCCCAGTTTTCGGGACACTGCAGAGCAGGCCAGCCCCGCACTACGATGCCGCATGTTCCGCTTCCCTGTGCCCGTGCCCGGTGACACCGGTCCCCTCCCGCTGTCCCCCCATCCTGCCATGTCCATCCTCCCCGGCATCCCGGCCGCGGATGGGGAAGGGACCGGAGCGGCTGCCAGGGCTCGCCCCGGCCAGGAACGGGTGGGGAAGTGCTGGAAAGGAGCCGTGGCTCCGGTAGGAATGTCACAAGATCAGGATTTCCTCCAGACAGCACCGATACAGACAGGGCACAAACCCACCGCAGTGTCCTGCAGAAGTCAGGGCTTGGTTCGGCTCATCTTTTCAGGAAGGGCATGGCTGAGTCCACTGGAGCCTAAACTGTCCATTCTGTGCCTTGCCCAGGTACTACTCCCACTGTAGGGATGACACACCTGAGCTCAGGCATCAGAAGGACTGAGCAAGGCCCACACTGCCCCACTGAAAGTCCTGAGCACAAAATCCTGTCATACACCCCACCTTGAGTGTCCCCCCAGACCCACGGGGAGAGTAGCAGCAATGATGCTCTGAGGGGATTCCTGCCAGGAAAACACACCTTGAAACCACTCTGCTTTAGAGAAAGATCCACAAAATTTATAACAGCGCGTTGAGGGGCAACTTGTTGGTTTTGATAAGCGAATTAAAACACTCTGGTGTGGGTGGAGGATGGAGATTCCAGCCCTCAGGTCCTCTGCCATGAATCAGTGCCCTGTGAGGGACCCCACCAACGCCATCACCTGCAATTAGGGCTGGGCAGATCCGTGTGGATAAGTCGGAGCCAGGGAATAATCAGGGTCCATTGAGGAGATTAGAGTGGGAGCACAAGCTGCCCAGCAAACACAGCCCAGCTGGCAGGCCCTGGGTGTTCCGTGGGTAGCAGCTCCAAGACACGGAGGAGTGAAAGAAAAAGAAACACGAGGCGTAGAAGTCAAAAAAATAAGTTGGAGCAGGATAAATGGGAGGGGACTGTTCACACACTGCAGAACCCATTCTGGAATCCTCTTGCTGCCAAGAGCTGCCCGAGCTCAGTCCACAGGGACAGCACGGGAGCAAACCTCTGTCAGATCTGTGTTGGTCACATCAGGCACTGCTCTCCGCTCTCTGGGACCCAGGACAGGAGCCAAGGGAACAGCTGGAGCTGTGTCAGGGGAGGGTTAGGTTGGATATCAGGGAAAAGCTCTTCCCCTGAGGGGTGTTGGGCACTGCCCAGGCTTCTCAGGAATGGGCACGGGACCAAGGCCGCCAGAGCTCCAGGAGCACATGGACAATGCTCTCAGGCACAGGGTGGGATTGTTGAGGTGTCTGTGCAGGGCCAGGAGCCAGACTGATGATCCTTGTGGGTCCCTTCTAGCTCAGGATATTCCATAATTCTATGATGTAGTGAGACCTCATAGGTCCATTGTGGGAGTGAGAACTTCTTCCTTTTCATCCCCTTCTCTGATAAGAAGCCATCAGACTGAGCACCTGTCATCTCCAAAGCACTTTGCAACCATTAACTCCTTAATCCTCACACCCCAGGGAAGGGTAAACATAACCCTGACTCACAAACCTCCTGAGCTCCAAAGCCTTAATTTTGAGTGTGCCCAAATGGAGCTCCCAAAGCAATGGAACAGTTCTTAGCCCCATTTCCAGACCTGAGATCCCACAGGAGCTGAGGACTCCTGAATCCAGGCTTTGCTGGGATGTAAATTACCACTGAGGCTCAGATTAGAGCATTTCTCAGTGGTTGGTTCTGCCCATTCCATGGAAACACCCGGCTGGTAAAGGGCTCAGTGTCACCAGGACACTTCCAGCTCAGGAACACTCCCAGCCTCGCTGGCTGGGGTGAAAAACCAGGCCTGGTCCATAGAGTGAGAAAAGAATTCCTGCTGGGTGACAATAATTCTGTGTGATCCCAGGGAGAAATGCAGCCACACCAATCGAGCCAGGACATGACCAGGTCCCCTTGCCACCTGTTGGGAGGTGAAACAACCAGTTTCTCTGTTTACACCTGGGAAGGTTCTTTCCTGTTAGTCACCAGCTGTGACTGAGGCACAAGCAGTTCCCCTTTGAGCCCCATCCAGGGCAGCCCAGGAGCTCCCAAAGGCTTCTCACAACAGCTGAGTTTGGCAGAAACAGGGCAGAGCAGAGTGAACTGGTGGACACACAAACGAGACATCCCAGTCTGAGAACAAGGAAAGGGCAAGGCAAGAAGCTCCTTTCCTACAGCAGTCCCTCACCCAGCTCTATGGAATCAGAATATGGAGCGAGTTCTTCCTTGTTATAGTCAGATTATCTGATGTGAGCCGATGCCAGTAAAAACTGGGATTTCCTGTCACCAACCTCCCTCTGCTCTATTGACTTTTCCTTGCTTCGGGCGCACCTTATGGATTTATTCCTCATTCCCCAGCAGAAGGGATCCAGCTGGATTCAAGGGCATCTCCCCTGCTCCTCTAGAGCAGGAGCATCCCAACACTCAGGATGGGACAGGAGGAAGATGAGGATCATGACACAGAGACTTGAAGAGCGAGCAGAGCCTTTCCCAGCCCTCAGAGCCAACAGGACACCCGCTGATTTCGCAAGAGGAAACTCCACCTCAGGGTAGCGCCGAGGGCACCAGGAATTTGGCCTTAGGAAGCCCGGAGTGAATGTTACAACCACGAGACAGAGTGAAGGAGCAGTAGGAGCAGTGCTGAGAAAGATTTATGGCTCCTGGCTGTGAGCTGGGACCTCCCACTGGCAGCCTCGAGGTCTGGGCTGTCCCTCGCAGTGCAAAGTGCTGCTCCCTCCACAATTGTGCTGAAATAAGGAGTCAGCTTCCCTTTTCCTGGTATTTCACCCGTGTTACATCCACTCTGGAATGGGTGCTCCTTCAGTCCCAGCCGAATACAAACACAAGAAAGGCAGGAATTGTTCATTGTCCGTGACTCTGATGAGGTCCCTGCACAGCAGATTTATCTGTTGGTTACCTGGGCATCAACCTGTCCAAGGGGTGCAAGGCTCAGGGGTGATGTTCTGTCCCTGTTCCCCACATCTTGCCCTGTGCCTGCAGAGCTGATGCCAACATGGCTCAACCACCCCTCGGCCCCAGTGTTTTGTCCAAAGGTGCTAAATTTGGTCACCACATCTCTGCTGCCATCCCCGCTATCAGCAAGGAATAAATATTTTTAGACATGGAATAAATATTGAGCTGGCTTCACTATCTCTGCCTCAGCTCTTGTTGCATCCTCCCAGACAGCCAGGGAGCCTGCAGCACTGTGGTGGAGCCTCCAGGATTACAGGGTGTTCCCACCATGGAGCTGTGCAGATGCTGCCAGGGCCTCCTTGGTGCCTCCAACACAAAAGGCTGGGCTCAGCATCTGCTGGGAACATCTGGCTTTAATTCTTCCTTAAAGCCACGACTTTCATTTGGCCACCAAACCACTTCCCTTTCATCTCTCCAGAGGACCAACCCTGTGGCAGAGCTGACTCTGCCTGTCCTTACCCTGCGTTATGCTGCAGGAGAAAGGTCCCAAAAAATCCAGGGCTGTGCTCCTCACAGGGGAGAGATCTTGGAGAGGGCAGCAACTCCCAACTGACAGGTTCCTGCTTTTCTCTCTCCCTAGAGTTCCTCTAAAGTCATTTTGAGGCATGCATTTCTCCATCAGCATGGTTCAAAAGGGCTCAGAGTCCAGCTTAGACTTAATTGCCCCTTAATTCCCTGGGCTGAGAACCCAAACTTGAAGAATCAACAGATGTGGCATGTTGTGCTGAGCAGGCCAAACCATGTCCTTGGGCTGGAGGGAGAAACTGTGTCTGTTTGGAAATCCCCTTAACTGAGGGTGCTGAAGTTTTGTAGCTGGGCTGGCAGGCTGGGAAGAGGGCTGGGAAAAGGCCTGGCAGGATCAGAAACAGCAGCAGCAGTTTCCTCAACAACACTTGGCTGATAATTCTGCTATCAATAAATGATTACCCGAGCAGGGAGACGATGTTTTGAATACTCAGGGTGTTTTTGTGCAACAGAAGAGGCCTGGAGTGAGAACCTTGGAGGTTGGAGAGATCAGCTGCCATCACATGATCCTGTGACGCCGGTAACCACAGCAAAGTTTTATCCAAAGCCAGGGAGACTCTTGGCTCTGCTTCTGGGCCTGAGCTCAGCAGAGATTGTGCCATTGTATTTTCACAAACTTCCATCAGTGCTGAAGTAAGTGATTGGCTTTTCCAGGCAAAACTGAGTCCCAGGGTGGGAGAGATGCCTTGGGCAGCTCAGAGCCATCACGAGGTCTGATCCCAACATGCCAGGCAAACCCATGGAGCTCCAGCTCCAGGGGCAGTTAGCCCTGAGCAATCCATCTCCTGTGGCAGACTCTGGCAACACCCAAAGCCTTGGCAGGGCTGGAGTGTAGAAACTGTGCTATAATTTCAAATAAACCAGCTCTTCCCATCTGCCTCCTGCTTTACTGCTGGGCCACACTCTTCAAATGGCCGCAGAGAAAAGGTTTTACCTTTTTATTTAATGTGATCAAATAAAACAATCCATGCAGGGGACAGCAGGACAACAACAGGCTCACATGGATTCACAGCTGCCTGCCAGGAGCACAGACCTGCCATGGAGCAGCAGCTTGGCACTGCTACACAGGGTGAGGGGATTTTTCTGTAGCTCAGGTGGGTCTTTTGGTATCCAGGATTTTCCCTTCTTGCTACACTGCATTCCAGCCAGGAAACCCTCCAGGGCATCCAGCCATCAGGAGCTGATCTCCAATGGTACATTCAGGAGAGCTCAGGTGTCCCTGTTCCAGCTTCTCACTGCTCCATCCAGGTCAAACACTTCCTGGCAAGGAGGAGGAGTGAGTGAATCACCAGGAAAGGGCAGGAGCAGGAAGTGCAGCTGCCAGGCTGACCCAGCATGGCTCCTCCTGGACCTTGGACAGATGGAGCTGCCCAGGAGTTAAAGTTTAACTCCTCCAAAGGCCTTGGTTCAGCAAAAGGCCCTGGAGACACCAGGGACATCCAGCTTGGCCAGGAGCTGTGCTGGGACGGTCCCTCAGGGGTGCACTTGTGCCTCAAAGGCAGTTAAGTCAAAAGGCAAAAATGTCCAAAGGGCCTCACAATGTCCAATAAGGGTGAGAAAAGAGATGGGTAAAGACAATGGCATTAATGAGTCCTGCCCTGGGCTCAGCAGTTCCCACACCATCAATAAGGAAAAGCTCAGGAATTGTTTGTGATATGTTGTTACCAACGATCTTGGCAAAGCTGCAAGACTTCCTGCTCTCCCTTCTTTCTCCATCTCTCATTCCTCTTCCCAAGGGCATTTAAATCCAAGCATGACAGTCTTGGCTAAAAAGGAGCTCTAGTGCCTCAGGGGCAGGGCAGGACCCCAGATGTTAATCCCAGCTCAGGTTACTCAACAGCAATTTTGGATTCCTGTTCCTCACTTCACCCTTGTAAAGTGGGAATGATGCTTCCTGAATTCCCAACGCTGCCAGAGTCATGTTTGAGGGCTAATTAAGAAGATACAAAAACGCTGGATGAGTGGCTGTGAGACGCTCCCTTGCTGAGGACCAGGAACTCAGATTTTCCTGCTCCTCCAGCCAGGATGCCAAGGACAGCCAGGAGCTGCCAGGAAAGGGCTCAGCAGTTCTGCCTCTGTCCCACAGGGAACACACATCCTGCAGGGAATCCATCCATCCTGTTCATTTGTGACCTCTGCAATAACCTGACATTGGGGGAAGGAATCAATCGTGTTCAGCAGGTGGATCCAATGTCTCTCCCAGTCCCCAAGGCTGAGGAAGAAAGGACTCTGTAACCCAAGAAGAAGCAGCAGCTCTGACTGTCCAGGAATAAAAGAGTCACAGTGAGCAGCTCCTGGCTAAAGTTACCTGCAGGCAGAAAGGAGAGAGCTCAGGCTGTCCCATCAGAGCCACAGGTGTGCAGCCCTGCCTCAGCCACAGAAGTTTCATGATGGTGTTTTTCTGTTACCTTGGTTTTATCACAAAGCAAAAAGGGAATGTACAGACTGACAGAGTATGTTTGAAAATGGAAATAAAATTCCAGTTTAATCACTGATTAAACAAACCAGTGGTGCTGTTGGGAGGGGTCACTTGGAGTTTACGGATTGGGTGGGGACCTCAAAACCAAAAAAAAATCCCATGAGGGTGTCCCAGGCTTTTCTGGGGGTTTCTTCAGCTGCTGCCTCACCCTGTCTGCTGGTGCTGGGCCTGGGCTGTGGGAAACTCAGGAGCCTCAACTCTTGGGGGCAGTGCCAGCTCCTTGGGAAATGCTGCGGTGTCCCGGGCGAGACTCAGGTGAAACATCAGAAAGAGAGGGGTTAAGACAGAAAATGTTTCTTTGGATTCTCCCCTCTGGTATAAACCTACCAGAGTGGTCCCATTCTGCATCTCCAAGAGTGACTGCAGGAAAGATTACCCTGGAAAGCAAGAGGCACTACCAACAGAATAATAATTACACCTGGGGTTGTTTCCCTGGAGAATTGTCCATATCTCATTGACTCATCAACCTGCAATTCACCACCTCTCACCAAAGCACCAGAAACCCCATTTTAGATCAATGCTGAGCTCAGAGCCCTCAGCTGCAACTGGGGAATGAGATCAGAGCTCAGAGCTCTCAGCTCTGAGATCACGGCACTGTCACTGCCAGTTCTCTGCAGCCACAGGCTGGTGGGTCCCTTCCAACACAGGAGATTCCATGATTCTGTGACACATTCCCTGCTCATACACTTGCCCAAACAGAATCTCCTGCTGCCACCTGAGGTGGGTCCCTGTGCTGGAGATGTTGTGGTCTGACCCAGGAGGATGTTTGTAACACCCTAAATTAAACCTTAAAAAACTCACACGCAATTAATTAAGGCAGCATCTCCTAAGTGCTGCTCTCCTCCTCCTCATGGCCCATCCTGTGGCTCTGTGAGGTGCCTCACGTTCTGGCATGGCCTCATTTGGACACTAATGCCACAGCAGATCCCTCTGGCACATGCAGCTCTCACAGAGCCAGCATGGGCACAGAGGCTGAGGCTTTTCACTGTCTTTGATGCACAGTCTGACTTTTTATCCATGTTATTCTTCCTCCCTGATTCCAATCAGCAGTCTGTGGGCTGCTGTAATACAAGCAGTGAAATCCATTCTTTTATCCTTGATATTTGGATAATTAAACTTCCAGGCACTACAGCAGTGCATCCTGCATCCTGTATTCCCAAAAAATTCTCCCTCTGTCTATATGCATTCCTCATTTTGAAAATCTGTAGGTCTGTTGGAATATTGAAGTTTTCCATAAAACCCTGAGTGAAAGCACATCACTGCAGCACTTCTGGATGAGTCTGCACATTGGAAAAGCAGGGAGGGTTTGCCAACAGTGCCTCAACATTGGTACTGGTGTCATTTGGGGTGCCCCATGGTGTTTCTGTCACCAGGAAAAGGGGGGATGCCAGTCCAGAAGGTGCAAGTGTTCCTGTGCTGTACTGGCCAACCCTGTGCTGATCCATTGAATAGTTTGGGTTGGAAGGGACCTTAAAGCCCATCTCATTCCAGCCCTGCCATGGCAGGGACACCTTCCACTACCCCAGGTTGCTCCAAGTCCCATCCAAGGCCAGGTTGGATGGACCTCCCTCCATCCCAGGATCCAGGAGCTGTAATTTACAGTGTGTGGATTTTCTGAGCTATAATTCAGACTTTTTACTGGAATTACTAAATTTCACATGTCAGTGCTGAGACTGTCATAAAAATAACACCAACATATTAATTTAATTAGTCACTTCCTGTCTTAATGGCCACTGCTCTGCAAGCAGCTCCCAAGGAATTTGGGACAGCCCAGAATTTGGGACATCAACATCCAAGACCTGCAGTTGGGAAAGGCGCTGGAGCACCAAATATATACTGTTTTGTTGGGGTTTTAACTCAGGAATTTGGTACTTGACACATTAGGAAGAATAATGAGGAAAGAAACAGAAACACCCAAAGAAACACAATGAATTGTTCAGATGGATCCCTCGAGGATCCAGCTGCAGGGCTGGCCAGGAGCAGCACAGTGTCCTGCTAAGAAACACAGGGATGTTCTAAATCTCAGGAATGCCGGGTATCTCATTTGGCTGCTAAAGCCAATTTTTGTTGTTTCCAAACAAATCAAGGCTGCAGGAGACCCAAACACCTGACACGGGCACAGCTTCCCCCAGGACAGCCCCTCCTGAGCCCTCGGGAGCCACAGCAGAGTCGAGCCCCAGCTCCGAGACCCCTCATTCCGCTCTAACTTTGAGAGGTTTGGGGAGCACCTGCAACCTGCGAGCGGGGGGCCAGAGCCAGGGAAGGGGGACAGGGCCGAGCCAGGGGCGTGTCCCGAGGGCCCGGGGCGTGGTCGGGGGCGTGGCCTCGCTGTCGGGGCCGGGGCCAATGGGGCCGTGGGCGTGGCCGGGGCGTGGCCGGAGCCGCTGCCCGTTGCCGCGGCGGGCGCGGAGGTGCAGTCGCCGGTTCGGCCGGGACAGGTGCGTTGGGACCCGTTGTTTCAGCTGCGCCAGGTGCCGTGGGGTGTCCCTGCTTCCGCCGGGACAGGTACGTGGGGCGGGGCGGGAAGGCGACACGCAGGTGCGGTGGGATCTGCCGGATGGGCCGGGACAGGTGTGCCGGGACCCGCCGGTTGGACCGGGACAGGTGCGGCGGGACCTCTCCCGCCCGGTTCGGCCGGGATAAGAGTGCGGGGCGGGGGTCGGGGCTGCCGGGACATCCTCTCCTGACAGCGGAGCCACATCCACCGTGGGCCCGCTGGGCCGCGGGTGAGTCCGAGCTGTGCGGGGCCAACCCGGGCCCCGCTCCGCTCATCCCTCTCTGTGCCCGGCCCATGGGAGCACCAGGGCTCGGCCTTTGCGGCGGGGGTCAGCGGCAGAGCCCCGTCCTGCCGCCCCGCCCGGCTTGGGGCTGGTGACTGTCCGGAGAAGCAGGGCCAGGGGCTTGTGGCTCCCGGGGCAGAGAGGGGCGAGGGGCCGCGCCCTCTGCTGCCCGCAGCCTCCGGCTCTCGGCGGCTTCGTGCCGGGGCTGGAGCGTGGTACCCGAGGCTGGCCCGTTCCTGTGGTCACTTGTAATGAATAGGACACTTGCACCTTGGGCAAGTGTTAGTCAGGTTTTCTTTCGGGATCTTTCCAGATAGAGGGATTTATATTTTGCTGTTAAACTCTTGGGTAAAGTTATTGGAGGTGGATTTGATGCATTGTGCTAGGTTGTAGCCTGATCACAGTCCTTCCCTTCCCCTAACATCTGCACCTCTGGCATCCCTGTCTCCATCTCCTCTGGACTCTGTGCCACCTTCCACAGAACCTGCCTCTATTGCAGCAGGCACAACATTCATAGTCTTGTTTAAATCCTAATCTATATTTTCTGAAATTACTCTGACTAAGCCGTTCAGAAGGAGCAGTAAAGAAAGCCCAGACATACTTGAACACAACAAAACTGCTAATGAACGAGAAAGTGCTAAGAATGTGGAATGGCATAAAAATGTGGGAGCACAAGTTTCAAGGCATGTCAGAGTTCTGTTTTGTGTCATTTCTAGCAACTGAGATTCCAGAAAGGCTGCTTCTCTTTACAGCTGAATGTCCCAGCAGCACGTACTGACTTTTTATAAAGAGATTTTTGCCTAAAGAGACCAGATTAACTCAATGTACCTGTGGCTTTGATGGAGAATGACAGAAAAACTCAATAGGGAGAAGATGCAGCCCTGAACAGGGCTGGTTGGAGATGCAGGGGGATGCTCAGGCATCCAAACCAGGGTTATTTTCTGAACAATTACATTCAGTTTTGTTTCTCAGTGTTGTACTGAACTGTTCCTTCCGTGTGTCAATGAGCACCTGTTCCCTGTGCCAGGGGAGCTCTGATGAATGCCCCGCTCCTGTTTCCTGGGCACAGCTGACTCTGCTCTGTGAAAGGCCATTTAAACTGCAGCGGGGCCTCAGGTGAGCTTCCTTTGGCTCAAGATTAGTCATAAAACAAAGTTCAAACTGTGGCATGACACAGCTCATTCAGCATTGGTCTTTAAAAGGGACAGAATTCTTTTTGTGGGATTTTCCAGCAGTAAATTCTATCTGTAATCTCTCTGTGTGTATTCTGAGGCTCCTGGGGATTGAGACTGGGGGCTGCATCCTGCAGTCACAGAAGTACTGGGTTTATTTGTGTATGCAATATGATTTTTAAAAAGGGAGGACAGGGAAATGAGATCCTTTGTCTTTGTGGATGGTGATTTGTGCTGTTGTCAAAGCCAGTCAAATGCAGAGCAGTGCAGCTTGGATGGAGGTTTACAGGGGCCCTGGTGATGCAGAAAGTGTTTAAAAGGCAAGAATTTCAGAAAGTAACTCCAATTTGGGTTTCTCTTGCTGGTTGGAAGGGGCTCTGTGTGCCTTTCAGAGGCTGAGGCTGCAGGTAGCTGCACCTGGAAAGGCAACATTGATAAGTGGTTTCAGTGTGTTTCAACATCCCCACAAAACCAGCGTCACTTGTTTGCAGCGATAGCTCAACCTGCGTGTGTGAAAACTCCACCAAAATCACTGTCCTGTCACGGCATGCTGTTCTCTCCAGGACATCAGAGGAGTTATGGAGTGTGAGAGAAAGGCCCATTCTTCCTGATCTCCCAGGACAGAGACGTGTTCACCTGCCACCTTTTCTGTCGCCAGGCAGGGAACAGCACTGGAGAGGCTTCATCTGCTCCCAGGGCTCCTATTCCAGCACCTGTGCCTGGAATTCTCCTGGACTGAGGTGTTGCAGAGTCCCACATCTCTGTCATTTCTGAGCAGGTGCATTCCATACCTGTGAGGATTTTGGAAACCTGGTCTTTCTTCCTTTTGACTGCTTGTCTGCAGGTGTTTCTGTTTGTGTGACCAGTTGTCTGGCAGACCTGGACTCACACTGGATCCAGAGTTCCGTGACTGTGCAAATCCGTTAAAGGAATTAATGGAAAATACAAGGAAGAGCTCAGCCTGCCTGGAGTTGGCATTGCAGGGTCGTGCAGTTTGTGCCCTTGCCACAGGCATTGTGTGACATGGGATTAGGGATAAAAGAAAAGAGGAGAAAAGGAAAGGCGTTGCCCTACAGGCTTTATTTTTGTCTTATCAGAGAACTCTTTAAATTAATCTCCCCTCCTTTCCTCCTCCACAAAAGAAAACTATGTAAAAAATAAATCTGATATAGTCTTGTAGGTTTCTGTGGTGAAAAGCTGGACAAAATGTCTTCCCATTTCCAGCAGGATGGGGTGATTGGAGCTATTCTTTAGGTAATTAATACTATTTAACTGATATTATGGTAACTACTGCAACAGGAGGGGCACAGCTGCCTCCATGAACACGGGACTTGTTTGAGCTCACAGAGGAAACGCTGCTGTGCTGAGAGTGAACACAAGAGTGAATGAAAAATGTTTGTATAGTAATTACATCCTCTTAGTTTCGTAACTCAAACCCTCTTACATAAATGCCAGCACATTTGGTTTGAAACCGGAATGAGCGAGGGCACTTTGGGGCTTCCTGGAGCTCCTGTGTGTGTGTGTTTGTGACACAGGAGTGTCACTGGCATCCTCTGGTCACAGCTCTGTGTCCCCAGCTCCCCATTGTGCCTGTGGCTTTATCAGGGCACCATCTCAATGGCATCTGCAGAGGAAATTATAACTGTCATCTGCTGTCTTTTTAAAGTCAGTTGGTGGATGAGATCCTGAGGGGTTGGGATGCTGGCAGCACTTGAATAGGGATGCAGGAGCAAATCACTTCGTGGAACTTCTTTTCTCCTCACAATTCCTATTGCTGACACTGTTCCTTCCTCCTGAGCAGGGATTTGGGGAGATAAGATGGAGCCTTCCCCGTTCAATAGAAGGCAATGGACCTCCCAGTCTTTGAAAATCACTGCAAAAGAGCTTTCCCTGGTCAACAAGAACAAATCCTCGGCCCTTGCAGAGAGGTTCTCCAAGTAAGTGCTGTGGGGCTGGGGAGCACCAGCTGTGTGTGGGGGACAGCTGCCACCTGGGGCAGGGACTGCTGCTCTCACAGTTGCTGTGTCCTGCATGGACACCCCAACAACCCCACCCTGTGCCTGAGAGTGTTGTGCAAATGCTCCTGGAGCTCTGGCAGCCTTGGGATTGTGACCATTCCCTGAGGAGCCTTCTCAGTGCCTGACCACTCTCTGGGACAGCCTTTTCCTGATACCCAGCCTAAACCTCTCCTGACTTAGCTAGAAAAAGAATAATAAACTTCCCTTTTCTCTGAGAGATAGAAAAAGGATTACACTCAAACCATAAATACTGTTAACCCTGAGAAAGCTGAATGGTAGTAACCAATGCATTCCCTGGAAACTGTTTTATTTCCTTAAGGAATTATATAGGCTACAGCTGGGGTTTTCAATGGGATTTGGGGAACTGAATCACTGAGGCTCCTGCATTATTAGTGTAACAAAGTTTGGGAGTATTTGGATCTTGAGTGTGAGGCAAACTTTATGCAATCTGAGAGGGATAGTTACACACCCACAGCTCCAGAGTTCCTCTGTGGATCTCTGACCCAGGGAGAAGCTGTTTGCTGTCACCACCTTGTTAAGGTAATTTATTCACTTGCTGAAGCTTGATTACAGAACCTGGTCATCTTGCTAAATGTTGATAATCCCCTGAAAAAGGCTTACTGGAAGTAATCCAAACTGCTATTCCTTAATCAAGTAGTGTCCCTCTACATAGGTAGGGTTAGTGCCTTGGAAAAACACAGTCCTGCTCTCTGGCTTTGCCACCCTGATGCCTGCAGGGAGGAGTGTGACTTTTAAAAAGTGCTGTTAATTAAATATTTGTATGCAAAAACTTTTTTGTCCATCCCATATAATCAGTTTTGTCAAGTCAGAGACACAAAAAGCAACAGCAGAGATTCAAAAAGTGCCCCATGCTGGGCTGACTCACAGAGCAAGGGCTGGGGCTCCTCAGTTGTCATCTGTTTTCCAGGTGCTACTTGACTTTCATCTGTGTTCCTCTTTGTTTCTTCTTTCAGTATTGATCCCTCTTCCTCCAGCATCACTTTCTCAGCAAGCTGTGTTCAAATCTGGACCCTTTATAGTGCAGAGATGTGGGTTAGTGTGTTTGCATGGATTAAAGAGGAGCAACAGCCTGTAACACACTCACTGTTGTGTCAAAAGCAGAATTCCATAGATAAGGAAAACAGAAACACCCTTTGCCAAGGAGACACTGGGTTCCTTCTCTCTGAAAGGCAGAACTGTCCTTAAAATGGCAGAATTTGTCACTAATTTTCATATTTCAAAGGCCAAGTGCAATCACCTTGTGCAGCGTAGTAACCAGTGAGGGCTGTGGAGGGACACCCAGCGGATTGCAGGTTACTGGGAGTTTGCTGCAGCTCCTTAAAGGACTTTGATTCATGATCCAGGGTGGCTTATCTGCAGAGGGCTGTGATGGCTCAGCTGCTCAGGAGGCAAGTGCTGAATGGGGGCAGTTCCCAGCCCACAGAGTAAAATCCACTGGCACTTAGGGAGATTTTCAGCATGTGCCAAGCTGGAATTTGTTCTGGTTCAGCAGCTGCTGTATAAAGAGCTGAGTTATTCCTGCAAGGGGGCACAGCAGACAGCTGGGTGGAGGAAACAATACAGCTATTCCAAGGTAAACTGTCTCTATTTGGGAATCAGAGTGCTTAGGGAATGAAAAGTATTAATGGGTGTTATTATTGTAAACTGGATGACTGAAAATGTGTCTGTCACTTGGTTTTGTGTTATTTGCTGCTGTTTGTCCAGCCTCTAGTTTTAGTTGATCCAGGGGGTGCACAGAACCCTTGGTGGGGGAAGAAAATCTCAGCTGTCTTCAGTAGTACTCAGTATTCTGGTTAAAACTTGGGTTTTGTTTATTTTTCACTCTCTCAAAGGTATCAGAAAGCTGCTGAAGAAGCCACTGCTGAGAAGAAGAGAAGTGTAAGTGTTTTATAGAAGTGTTTGTTTCTTTGGGAATAAGCACAGCCTGCAGTTAGGATGGATCACCTGCATGAATATTGCTGTGACAGCTGATTTTTGGAATATCAACATCAATACAGAAAACCTGGCTTAGACATAGGCTTTGCTTTTGCTTTATGCTCCATGATTTTTCCCAGGGTGGAGGAAAGGAAATTAAGTTTCTTGCCCAAAGCTGTGTTGAATCACCAATTCTCTCCTAAGCAAAAGGCAAAATGAGTTAACCACAAGCCAGGAATACCCAGCTCCTGTTCTTAGCTGCAGGCACTTGTGTGGTGCCTTTTCCTTTCTTAACCAAATTTAAAAGTGCTTAAAAGGAGCCTCCAAGCCTCCTTGAAATCCAACATGTGTCTTTGAGAGCTGTGGGATTTTTTCTGGAGTGACTTCCAGGTCTGCAAATGCCCCTGGATGAGGCAGCACTAACTTTCTTGGCTCTGTTACAGCCCCATATTCCCTCCTGTAACCTCCACTGCAATTCAGGGGTTAGGGAACCTTGGCTCATGAAAGCTGCAGGGCTTTGTCCTGGTCCTCAGGATAATTTGTATTTTCAAGCCAATATTTTCAGGATCTATAGGAAAGTTGCTGCCTTGATTTCTCTAATGCTTGGGGAGCCATTCTTTGCTGTTTGGGATATAGGTGGGATAAAATAAGGATTCTAAAAATCACTTTTCAGTCTTAAATTTTCTTCATTGCTTGTGCTTGTGTCTGTCAGTCTTCCTGTGATCAGGGAACAGGCAAGTCTCAAGCAGGAGGGACTTGTGTTAGGAAGTGTGCTGGGATTGCAGAGGTGTTCCCATAGAAACCTGCCACACAATTTTCAATATTTCTGTTCCATTACAACACTACCCTTATAATTTTAATACTTTCTTTTCAATACAGTCAGCAAACACACTGATTTTTTTTTTTTTTTGAAGTGTAAGTGGATTCAAGTCAATTTGCAAAGCAGCATTCAAAATGTGACCAGAAGAGTAATAGGGTGAGAGACTTAAATCCTAATATAGCCACTAATGCCAGTTAATTCCTGTAAGCCCGGCAGCCCTGCTCCACTTGCAATGAGTTTGGAGTGGTCTCTGTAAGGGAGAGACAGGAAAAATGCAATGGTGGCAGGTATTGCATTTGAATGGCTCAAACATGGTCTGGGCTGTGGCTGTGGGGAGAGGGAATTGCTGGAAGCAGGAGTGGGCTGGGAAGTAGCTGGGTGTGAGGTGATGCTGCTCCGGGTGTTCCCTTGTGGGTGAGGCAGCACCAGTGACTCGTGTGTGTGTCCCTAGCAGTGCTTTCGATGGGTTGAGTGAAATAGAACAAAAATCCCAGCAAGTTACTGGTTATTTTTAAACTGGAGCAGAAGGATGGTTGTTGGGGGTGCTTGGCTTGAGCTTTGGCTGTGCGGTGTAAAATCCTGGGTAGGTCTCTGGGAACTGAAATGTTGCTGTTTTCTGAGAGCAGAAACAGGTAACTCCAAGGATTTAATGGTTTCTGAGAGCTAGTTTGTAGCTTTTGGAAGGCCTGATGGCTGTTGTCTTCTGAAGACACTGCAGCATTTGGCTCACCAGCCATCTCCTATGGCCGCTTGTGCTCCTGTTTGCCTGTTCTGGGACTGGAGACCCTCCTTGTGTGGATTCGAGTCCCATTTCCTTCATATGTGGATTCAGGTCTTTTGTGTGGCATTTAACTCCTGGGGTTTGACTCCCTTTTGCCTTATAAGGCCATTCCTGTTTGCTCACTTCCTGCCTTACTCCTGACTTTTCTCTTCTCCCCCCTCCTTCCTTCCCTATCCTGGATGCTTTCTCCATGTGGCACAGCTGTAACTATTCACAGCTGGCCGGGAGCGGGGATCGGTGCTGAGCTTCCTCCTGCATGGAAAGGAAGTGCTTCGGAGAGCTGGAATTAACTCCTTGTTCTTTGCAGAACACAGAAAACCTGCCCGTTCACTTCACGAGGGGGAATCTGAGCGTGCTGAAGAAGAAGTGGGAGAATCCGGTGCTGGGAGCGGAGTCTGGGAAGGAAACGGTGCGGAGCAGCTGCGCTGAGGTGAGGCACAAGGTCGGGACCGGCCGCGCCGCTTCGCCATCCCCGGGGGCTGGAGCTGCCTCTGGCCAGCCGCAGTGTCCCGCTGGTGACAGCACAGAGCCCCACAGCCACTCCCGGGAGAGTGGCAGCATGGAAAACTGTCTGAGAGAGCCCCGTGAAATGGAAAAGCCCGAAGCCAGCGAGAGGTCGGAGTCTCCGGGGAGGATCGAGAAGTACAACGTGCCCCTGAGCAAGCTCAAGATGATGTTCGAGAAGGGTGAAGCTCCTCAGCCCAAGGTAAGGATCTGTCCCTCCCAATCTTGGAGAAACTGAAGCTGCTGCCTCCGCGGCATCAGGAAAATCCCGGGAGGGAGTGGCTCCAGCTATTGACTCTGCAAATATTGTGTTCATTGTTTTAGTGAAAACAGAACATCGTGGTGTTAGTAACTTACTCGAGTCATACAAGTGTGTGCAGGGTGCTCGGGTTTGTGGCAGCTCGTGATTGCTTCTTGGAGTAAAGTGAATTTGTTTTTGAGAGGGTTCAGTGGAAGAGGGGAAAATAATATGGAATTTACTAAGTTTTGTTAAGTTGGGATTGTTTGTGTCTTGTGAAGATTAGCATAAGTTACTCAAATGTGAATTGTATAAAAATACATCTGTGGGTATTTCTGTATTTTTTAATATATGAAAGAGTAAGGAACTGTTTGAAGTGAGCTCAGCAATCAGAACTGTTGCAGTCGAGATGAAGCACTAAGGAGAGAGAATTTTTGATATCTGTATCAGTATGAGTCGCCCAAACTCTCACACACACATAGTGAGATACTCCCATCCTTTCCTCGCTCTTCCCTCATCTTTGTGTCTTACAAAACGTTTCTTATCGAAAAAAAAAAAAAAAAATCCTCACTGAGGGAAAACGAAGCCGAGATGGCCAGAGCAGCTCCTGCCCTCACTAGTTTTGACTTGCAAATGTTCAGGGCTCGCATTTTTCTTCCAACTGCTCATGAAATCTGATCCCACATGTGGACTGCAGCCGGCGTGTCCCGGGGGGAATTGCTTAACTCCAAAATGAGTTGCATATGCTGGGGACTTGCAACACAGTCCCGAGGCCTCGATGCTCGTGGATTTTCCAGTTTTCTCATAATTTCCTCTCCTCCTGGCTTTGTTTTACTGCGGGTGGTTTTCTTGAAGTATTGACTAAAACAAGGACATCTTGGACAAAATTTATTTCTATATGTAACAATTTAGGGCTCAGAGGAGCAACTGGGTGTTAAAGGGAATTTTGGGTCTGTGTGAAGTCATTTCACAACTTGAATTTTTGGAATCTTTGTCATGATATGAGAGCTGCCCATGACAGACCTTCCCTGAACTCTTGCTGTAGGATTAATCACTCAGGATTTCCCCAAGAATTCTGCAGATGAGCTTCGAGTAACCTTATCTCAGCCTGGGGATAAATTGTTTTGGAGCTGAGTGAATCTGAAACTGATAGTTTGTCAAGTTTAGCAATTTAAACCCTGTTAAAAACCAACTAAACCCAGTAAATACCATCCAGGAGGCACAAAACTGGTTGGGTTTGGTTCAAAACCCCTATTCCAAGTTAATCTGTTACAGCGGAAGGGAAAAGGAATGTTCTGAAGTTTAAATGTGTGGGGGAGAGGGGGCGTGTTTGGAATTGGATTCCTCATTCTGGGAACCGATCTGTGGATGGGAGGATTGGGTCAGTCAGTGCAGAGAAGGGACCTGAGTGCTGTGGGGACCCAAGTGTGGCTCAGTGAAGTGGGAGCCACGACAGCACTGCAGCTCTGCAGTTGCCTCTCCCACATATTTCCTGTGCTTTTTCCTGAGCGAGGCTTCATGGAACCGTTTTGGTGGAAAATTCCTTTCTATCATTGAGTCCAACTGTAAATTCAGCTGAGAGATGGCAGTTTTCCTTGGACTTTACTGAAGACTTGATGTGTTGGTGCTGTCAGAGTTTTGCTGACAAAACCTGTGTGAACTAAGCAGCACCACAGCTGGGAGCCTTAAATCGACTTCCATGGTTGTTGGGCAGGTCTGGGGCAGGGATCCAGGTTAGAGCCTGGGTTTCCTGACTCCATCTCCCTCTCTAAACAAATCTACTCTCATTTTCACGATTATAAGTAAAATCTCATCATTTATTCACTCAGATTTTGCTCTGTCTTCTGCAATAGATCTTATTTTATTTCATTTTCATGGAAACAAACTGCTCTAATCCCATTAGGGGCAGGCACGGCAGCCTGGATTGGTTCAGCACTAAGCAAAGACTGGAACTGATAAAAGACCTGATGTTCAAAGGAGTCTTCCTGTAAGTGATAGTGAAAGCACGCCCAGGGGGGAGGAGGATCAGATCTGCAACATTTCTGAAGAGTTGTCTCCAGGCTGGTTTGTGTTTTTGCTTTAAGGCAAAACCTGGCTGTGGTGTGTAGGTGACCTTGTGGCAGGGTCATGTCTGACACAGGTGCTGTGTAATGGAATAGGTGTAACTTTGATTTGGGTTTTTGCCCAGCTCTGTGCCCCAGGCAAAGCTTTGCCTGTGCTTTCACTTGCCCAAGTCTGAGAACTTGGGGCTTTCCACACACGAGGAATATTTCATCTCCTTTCCAAAGCAGCAGAAGCTGTGCCTTGGGAATTATGGCCCAGCCACAGAGTGACAAATCCCTAAGGAGACTTCCTCTGTGAGAGGAGTTACCTTCCATGAGCCATGATCCTGCTGATTCCCTGCAGCTGGGTCAGCCCATCAGTCCCCATCTTCCTTCTGTTAAACATTTTTTTCCTTTTACTCTGCTTTTTTCCCCCAAGATAAAACTGTTGATATAAAACCTACACACACTTGTAGGATATTTGTAGGTTTACTGAAATATCCCTGACCTCTAAAGCTTTTGTATTCTGGTGGTTGGGATTTTTACTCTGTGCTCTGCAGCTCACCCACAGAAAAGCTCTTCAGGTGAAGTTGTAACACCTGCAGATGTGAGGTGGCAAAGGGCAGGAGGAGGAGCTGGCAGGGCTCTGGAGTGGAGCATTCCTCAGCTGCTTCTGCTGATGGAACTTTTCCAGATGGACCCTTTGGACCCCCAATTTCTGAGGTGTAAGAACCCCAGACTTGTAGGCTTGGGGTGATGTTAAAGGGGACATTGACTGAATAAGAATCATCTAAGAATAATTTTCATGGAATGAGGGACCTGCAAGTCTTTACAAGTGTGCAGGCACTCCCAGACCTGAGCCTATTGGTCAGTACAAGACTTGTCAGAGCTAAAGCTCTTTTCCAGTAAGAAAAGTTACCAAAGTCTTAAACCACAGAAACAGAAACTATTTCCCGTGCTAATGGAAAAAGGTTTTCTAAGTGCATTTTCCTTTCCTGGTGAAGTTGCTGTTTGTATGGAAAGCAGCCTGATTTTTCACAGTGATTGTTTTACACTGCAGTTCTGCGAAAATAAAACTTTGGAATTTCCTTCAGTTTGGTGACCAGCAAATAAGAAAGTTGTTGGAACTGAGGGGGAATGTGTGGTTGGAGCATCTTGCCAAACCTGCCTTTTTCTCTACATTAGCCTCAATCTGAATTTCCAACTGTGATTTAACTCTTCAGGGAGAGGGAACAAAGGTCCAGCACCTAGGATTTTAAAGGCTGACTTTTAGCTGTGGATTCATCCTACCTTGATGGAGTCCAGTTCAACTCTGTGCTCACAAACCTTTATCAAAGCTGCAGAAATTTCTTTTTGTGCTTTTGTTTGTTGAGATTTAGATTCTGGGGAGTTGGTCTCAACAAATACGAGTAAAATCTGATTGAGGCAGCCAGAGCATCTGTGTGGTGCTACAGGACACCCTGTCCAGCTCTGCAGCAGAGTGATTATCCTGGAGATCTGACAATATTTATCTCTAACACTCCTGCTTAAGCTTCATCCTTATCAGATCGAATTAGGGAATTATTTGGTACCAAATGCATGAACTATCCAAATCAAAATAAATAACTCTAGATAACTTTTATTACAATACCATTAATTCCTTTTTCCGTGGCTGAAAATGAATGCAGATTTTGGATAAGTGGTTCTTTGCATCCTTTTTCTGATTTTACATCTTTGTACAATGACCGTGACTATCGGCTTCAACAGAAATTGTATGATATGCAAAAATCTAGACTGAAGTTTTGTATATGCAGTGGGAATGACCTAAAAATCTGATCTTTGTGACCCTTTTCAACCAAGAGAACTTTCAAAGGGCACCGACTGACCTCCTCAAGAAAGTGTTTCCCAGGTGACAGAGGGTCAGGTACTCTGTGATCAAACTTTATATTGCTTAAATAAGATGTCACCTGCTAGACTTGTTTATTCCAGTAAAGCAGATTTGCTAGTGACACCTGTGCCTCTGAAGGGATTACCCAGAGCAGTCCCTGTGTGTCCAGGCAGCTGATGGGAAGGTCTGTCCCCAGCAGGGCCCCCGGGAGCCACGGAGGGCGGCCGTGGGCAGGAGGATTTCGGAGAACAGCCTCTGCTCGGAGGACTGCGATGCCACCCAAGGAGAGAGGAGCCACAACACAGCAGGTCAGGAAACCTCAGGGCTGGGGTTTGG
>VZUA01100786.1:21216-32214 GCA_013401035.1 Horornis vulcanius
AACAATCCCACCCTGTGCCTGAGAGCATTGTCCAAGTGCTCCTGGAGCTCTGGCAGCCTTGAGGCTGTGCCCATTCCTGAGGAGCCTGGGCAGTGGCTGACCCTCCTCAGGAGGAAGAGCTTTTTCCTGATATCCAACCTAACCCTCCCCTGACACAGCTCCAGCTGTTCCCTTGGGTCTCACTCCTCAGGGATATGCATTGTGTCCTCACTGGCATGATCTTGGAGAGAATGGCAATGTGTTTCTTCTCTCCAATAATTATCTTAGTGAGTGTTCTGAGACTTATCCATTATTCATGTTTGGCTGTTTTTTACCAGGGTATCTTGTAGAGACCAGTCCAGGACTCAGCCCAGACAAGGCAGAGAGCAGGAAGAACCTGGACATGCCTCGTTTATCAGAGACATCAATAAAGGACAGGCTGGCCAAGTACCAGGCAGCTGTGTCCAAGCAGGGCAGTTCCTCAGCCATCAGTCCCATGGTAAGTCTTGGTTTGTGTGAGTGAATTTTTGTCCCAGCCTGAGACAGGAAAGATCTTACGGAAACCAGGCTGCTTGAGGGTTTTGGAAAATAACTGTGCCCACAGGAGTAATTTCTGAGGAAGAGTTGCCTCTACATACTGCAGGAAAAAACAATTATATTTGCATTTTCCTGGAATAATGTTGAAAGTTTTCTAAGGAATTAATTGCTGGCACCCTGACCAAGGTCCTTCTGAAGCACAGTTTACATTCTTCTTAATTTCTGAGTGTCTGTAGCTCTCTACGTGTTTGTTGTTTTTGTTTAAAAAAGAAAACTCAATTCAATGTTGTCCACCAGCTCTAAGCTGTGGGGAAACTGAGGCACAGTGAGATGAAGTGACTTTGTCACACAGTGCTCAGAACTTGGATCTCTTGGCCTGCAGCTTTGGGATCTCCACTTTGGTTTTCCTCACTTTTGCTTTTCACCTCCCTTCAGATTTCTCACCACTCTCTGAATCCAGTTAGACTCTTGCAGTGAATGAACCTCTGCCTGTTTTGCAAATATTTGACCAGGAACTGAACAGTTAATGAAGTGTTACAGCTGAGGAGGTTTCAGGAATCTCAGCTTTTGTTAAAAACTGTTTAGGTACATTTGCTGGAAGTTTCTGATACTTTTACTGAATGATGGGAACTTTATATTGCTCAAGTATTACTTTTATTAACCAGAGTAATAGATTTGAAGAGGAAAGGCCTTTTTAAATTGGAAACTTGCCCTGGAAATGAGAGCCTGAGGTGCTGGCTCTCCCTCAGAGGAAAGCCTGCTTCCCAGGAGTCTCTGTGGAGATGCAAGGGCCTCTTCCCAGCTCAAATGATTCCTGAATTTCATCTGTATGTGGGTCAGGTTCCCCAGCTGTGGGAGGAGGGACAGTAAAACCTTCCCTGCATGAATGGAAAGTCCTTGCAGCCACTGCAACAAATCTGATTAACCTAATTGCCCATTTCTGCCTCCTGTGCCTCGCCTGGGCTCATTTCCTGATGCCTTTTCCAGTTTGGGGCTCAGAGTGGTGTCTTGAGTCACTAAATTCTGTCCTGATGGCAAGAGATTTCTCCAGAGGCTCCTGTTTACAGCCCCCCAATGCTCTTGGTTTAGTGTCAGTCCAGCCTGATGCTCTCAGGATGCCCCATTTGTGCACAATTTCTTCCCATTTTGACCTGGCAGTGTAAGATGGAGCAGACAGGGGGTCCTGAGGCTGCTGTTCCAATAGCAGCCCTACCCTTGGGATCTTCTCCTTCCCTGCTGCCAAAGCAACCAGGGCTTTTTTGCTGTGGATGTGTGTGTGGTATTTGTGCTGCCCTTCTCACACCTGAGCTACAAAGGAAAGCCAGAATCTCTCTTGGGATCAACTGTTTTAGGGCATTGTGGTGCAATAAGGCCTAGATTAAACCTGATGGACACTTGGTTTGAGTAGGGGTGAGGAACAGTCAGTTCTGTGTGTTGGAAGGGAAGGGAAAGGTGCTGAACAGCAGATACAGAGATCTAAGCATTAAAATTCCAACATTTGATACAAACCTCCAGGATGTGGTTGCTTTTGTGGAGATTTGTTCCTAAGTGCAGGAAGATGCTGCTGCTGGCATGTGGCTCTTGCTCTTTCATGTCACAGAGAAGATGCCTTGTGAGAAGCACGAGGTTTCCAAAGATCTTGTGTCCTGTGGCAATGAAAGAAACACGAGGTTTTGCTGGATTTTATTGGTTTTAAAGTCTGAAAGATCCTTCTGTGAAAGTCTTAAGTCAATCTATGAAGAACAAAAATCTCAGGAAAATAGAGGCAAGGTTTTGACTAGAATTGAAGCAAACGTGGGATTTGCTTTTATGTCAAATTGTATTTAGCAATTACACTGTACTTTAGGCAGTGCCTGTCTGGAAATACTTATTATTCCAAGTGAAAAGTTAACCTTTCTCAAAAAGGATGATGTGGATTGAGCAGGGGATATTTAGGAATTGGTTTTAAACAGGAATTTGGAAGAAAAGGGCTGCTCAGGAAAACACTGGCATTAACTCCATGGAGCACAGTAAAATTCTACAGCTCAATCCTGTTCCCTCATTAGAATATGTCACTTAACAAGTGTCTGTACATTCTTATGTACAATTATCACTTCACATACTGGAAAAACAATTTTTAAAACATTTCAAGAAAAATAGAAAGCAAGTATTTTCTTAGGGGAAAAGAACCTGTCAACTTTCCAGTGCTTTGTCCTATAGAGTGAGAGTCAAGCCAGTGAGAATGAACTCAAGAATTACAAATCTGGGCAGAAGGAGAATATGGCACCAATTGAGGACTCCAATTCCTGTCAGGATGGGGAGAAGGTAAGATGTCCATGCTGGTGGAGATCAAGTGCTTGATTTTAAGTGGACCTGGATGTGGAAGCACAGCTGATACACTGGTTCCATGTTCCACATACCATCTGGGAATTGAACATGAGCAGCTGATGCAGATTAGTTACATGCTTCAAAATTCCTGGTTTTTTTTAAATTATTCTTTTTAGACTGTCTCTGAATTACAAGACAGCAAGTGTCTGTGGAAGAGAATGTCTAGAGATAAGTTTCCTGGGAGAGTTTTTCTGTCTTGGTAGGTTTGTTTTATGGTGGGTTTTTTATAAACAAAAAAATCCCCACCAATTAAAAAAAAAAAAACAACAGCTTTGTATGACCCAAGTCAAAGGAGTTTGTCACTGTTTCTTCTGCATTTAGTGGCTAAATTTTAGGGTAACTGAGAATGGCAGTTTGGGTTTGTTCCTGGTTTTGAGCTCCAGCTATAAATTGAGACTCTGTAAACTGGACTCTAGCATTTGTTCCCTGAACAGGGGACAGTAGACGGGATAAAAGTAGCTGAATAATAATTGGGGTACTGTGTATTCCATCCAGGCTGAACACGTGGCAGCTTAATGCCAGGAGGGCTTTTAGAGCTTTTCAGCCTTCCTTGGGCAAGGGGCCAAATCTTTGCTTTCAGCTGTTCCTCAGAGACAGCTGAGCAGCTTCGTGTCTCACTGGTCGAGGCTGCTTCCTGCTCCAAGGTGAGTTAATTAAAAGAGCACCTGTTAAATCAGAATATCTCCCTGTTGTGAATGGAAGATTTGAATAAAATTTCTTGTATTCAGCTGTAATTGCAGAGTTACTTGTTGAGGTGTCCAGGTGCAATGAGAACCTGAATAGAGCATTGTTTGGGAGCCAGGATTATCCTTTGGAAGGGACGTGGTGAATTTGGAAATGAGCCTAATTAGAAGTGCCTGTCGTTAATGTCAGAAATGGGAACCCTTTGGCAAAAAGGAAACAAAAGACACTTCACTCTGTCACTTTTCACACTGTACCCGTGGCACATTCAGTTGCCAGGCGTGTGTGACTTCAGCAGCCTCAGAACATGTTCATGCTCTGCCCAGGGACACCGGGGTACAGTTCTGCTTTCAGCAGACCAGAGGATGTTAGTACATGTAACTTGCCTCCTCATTACCTCATTAATTTACAAATTTCAGTTGCTTGCAATGGATTTTTCAATCATTAAGGTGAATTAGTGATGAGTTGCAGTTAATCTTGTTACAGTACTTTAGTTCCTCAGTGTAGCTACTTAAAACTATTTGATTTAATAGCAATAGTGCCAAGTTTAATAAAGAGTTATACATCAAGAGCTTTATCTGTAGCAGGTTTTGTTCATGGTTGTGCTTGATCTTAAAGGTCTTTTCCAACAATGCTATGATTCTGTTTTAGATCCAACTCCTCTAGTTTTTAATTTTTTTTTTTTAATTACTGATTTGTTTCTGAAGGAGGATAAACAAGGAAGATCCAGTGTGTTTGTCCCAACCTTGGAACAGGCTTACGGTTTGACAGAAGTTTTTGGGGTTTTTTTAATTCAGGTGTTCTTTTTTATTTTGATTTTTTTTCCTCCTGCTGAATGTCTAAATGTCAGAGATTGGTCAGGTGTTGGGGGGAGCCATGAGACTTCCACTAAATGTGCTTCTTGGGGTCAAGGGATTTGTAAATGAGAAAACTTGGGAGGAACCTCAGCAAATCAGCAAAAATTTGAGGGTTAATAAAGGTGTACAAGGAAACAGAAATCTGATGGTTGTACGTGTGAACCCTGTGAGGGTGTCTGTCTTGTTGCAAGGACTCTGACACTCAGCTGGACCCTTTTGTGCCTCAAAAACAACTCCTTTCCTGAGCCCCTCAGGTCTCTTCTCCCTGTCTCAGTGCTCCAGCTGCCTGGTGCCTTCGTGTTCAGATCTCAGAAGGTCAGAGGTTCTCATTGTCTCATTTTCTCTTGCAGGTTTCTGTAGGTGAGAACAGCTCGTCTTTGCACTCTGGTCTGCTGGAGGATGGCCATGGTGAGCCCTGTCAAATGCTTAATTAATAAAAATTGTCTTGTACTAAAAATCTGTCCTGTGCCTAACACAGACTTTGTAAGAATTTCTTTCATGTTTAGAAGTTCATTTGCAGCTGTAATTTTAAGACATTTGTAACTCCTTTTGCCCTGATTGAGCACTTTCAAAGTGTAGCTCTCTCACCATTTAACTGGAACTGATATTCTGATGGGTCTGGAGAGCATAAGCTGCCCAGAGTTTAAAGGCATTGTAATTGTCTTTTCTCCTTCCTCTGCTCCCTCAGCTGGACAGTCAGAGAGCGAGGTAGAAGCTCAGAAATCTGTCAGCTCAAAGCAGCAGAACCTTGGTGCTAAAGCAGCTGGGCAGACAGAGGCCTCCCCACCGAAAGCCGTGAAGGTAACGCAGCTCTTTAGTCTCAAACCTTGGTGAAGATTAAAACCAACTGACAGCCCTGTTTAATACTGAAAAGCCTGAATGTGCTTAAGCATAGAGTAACTGGATCAATAGCTGCTCCATCCTCAGTGTGATTGTGAGGGGTCTAATTCAGGATGGAAAGGCACCTCAGAGCAGTCAGGCTTTTTCCAGAGACTGGGTGGGAGTTGCTTGTCTCTCTTACACCCCTGTGACAGAGAGGCTGCTTCCCTTCAGTGTGGCAGAGGAGCTCGAGCAGGGAATGGTCTCAGGGCTTGTCTGTGCTCCTGGAGATGGGCCCTGAGGTCCTGGTACTGATCTCCAGAGCCTTTAGCAGGCTGGGACTTGGCTTTGCTCCTCTTCCAGCTGTTCCCAAGGTAACTGCAACTGGTAGTAACTTTATAGTGATGGTAGTGTGGTGCCTGACTATAAAAATCAGGTTTGGCTTTCTGAGTAGTGAGTCTTTGATGTTACAGTTTCTTTAGGGAGTGATAAAGCAGATGGAGAACTTTGGGACAGGGATGTATTTGCTAATCTGATTAGATAACAAATGGCAGCACTGGATGTTTTGCCAGGCTGTACTTGCTCATCACATGTGTTGTCTGGGGTTGGGATGCTGATTCCCTAGGCTGCCACACACTTCCTGGCTCACTCCTGAGGAAACAACTGGGCTTTTGTTGTTTTCCCCATCTTTGGGAGGCACAGCCCTAAGCTCAGAGATTGAGGAGCTTCCCAGTGTGCAAGGGAGAAATGCCAGTCTGGGAAATTTGAGCTGCCAGTGAGAGTTGTGTGATCCTAGTCTGTGACACAAAATCTGCATGTCCTGATGCTCTCTGCTCTTTTGATATTATCGAAACCATTTTAGCCTTTTGCCCAGTTACTGCTTTAGATGGTGCACTGTGTGAGATAGAAGCTTCTGTTTATTCATTCAAGGTTCCTATTTGTCTCTTCCAGCTTCTGTCTCCTGTTCTTGGTTCCTAACCTCTCCTCCTGCCTTCTGCTTCCCTCCTAATGTGAGCTCAACTCTCAGCTTTCTCTCAACTCCTTTTTATACTTATTGGGCCTCATCTTCCTCCTGTAGCTCCTATTTGTAGTATCCTGGAAAGGAATTTCTGTCTCTTCACAGCCCAAAACACCTCTCTGCAGACATAGGGCTCATTGTATGCAAGTAAGTCCCTCTCCTTGGATGGGTTTGTGATTGCAGAAGCAAGTGCCAGCATTGTTGTATCACCACGCAAAACCAATGCCCTCGTGCAAAACTGAGCTTTCAGGAAGAAAACATTTTGATGGGCAAGCAAATTGTTGCTGCCTTGCTCCATGTGGCAAGCACAGGTAATTAGATTTTTTTGTTTGCATCAGTAAATCTCATTTTTTTGAGATTTTGTTTAGTGACTCAAGATTTAGAGTTTTGGCAGCACCTAGAAACTGTGGGTTCTTCAAAATTAATTCTGAATTTTGTTAGTGATGCTGTCATAATTGGAACTTTAATCTACTGTAACTTCAAGCAATGCCTGGAAACCCTGAAATACATATTAAAATGGAATTAAATTGGCAGCAAACTTCAGGGTTGTGATAAAGTGACTTGAGCTGGCTCCATCTTCAGCAATCTGCCCTTACACACTGGAACTTTCATTCCTAACCATTGTTTCTTGACTGTTATAAATAAATTTCTGTGATTATGTCTTCCTGTGACCTTCCTGTTTTTTCTTTAGCCATCAGATTTTTCCATGAAGCTTTTTGTAATTTTGTAGGAGGTAATTCTTTGCCAAGGAAAAGCCACACTATAATATATATGTCTGTGCAGACCCTGGAGTGGAGGCTGGGCTGCTAAATCACTTGTAATCAACATGCAGCCTCCAAATGCCAATGTTGTGTTATTTAATTTATCCTGTAAAATGTCCTCCCCATTGGCCAGTGTTAATAGATTTCAAGAAGTAAATGGCATCCAGTGACCTTTTCTCATGGACAATATTCCTGCTTCCTTGATGCTGTCTGAAAACAAACCCGTGATCGTTGCTGCACAGCAGTGACACTCGATTCCTCAGTGCTCAGGTTTATCCCTGAACTAAACCCTCAGGAAATTCAGTAAGCACATAAGAATTTTAGCTGTTTAACCTTAAAGCTCTGCTCACTTTGATTCTTGAGCAAGTTTGGGGGGCTGTGACTCCTGAAACTTGAGTGTGGTTTCTTTGGGACAGAGCTGGAATTGTTTACAAGTGAAGTCAGGAGTGTTTCCTGCTGTTGTATTGGTGCTGAGACTATTTCCTCCCCTTTGAGAGAACACATTTAACAAAAATGGATCGTTTCAAACCATTGGGCAGCCTGTTTCACTCCTTTCCTCTGCCACCCTGCACTTGGGAGGCTATTTCAACTCTTCTGGTAGACAGTGTCCCCAACCATGGCAGAGGATTGGAGCTAGATGATCTTCAGGGCCCTTTCCAACCCAAACCATTTCAAGATTCTCTTTTTCTGCACTATTTTTATTATTTGGTAAGTCTCACACTGATTGTAATCAGCTGGAATGTTTCATCATTCTCCTATCAATAAAAACTGAGGTTGCAAGAAGGGATGAGACAGCTTTGGGGAATGGGCTCAGTTTTAGTGCTCTCATTGTTCTTCCCAACCATTGCTTCAGCTGTGGGATTCACTGGGGTGAAATCTTGGCTCCCTGTCAAGCCACAGCAATCCCGTGGGCCTATTGTAGCTTCTTGCTGCCCACCAGACCCCGCTGCACCATAATTAGAGAAAGTGACTCTCTGCAGTTCTTGAAAGCTCAGGAAGCTGTGCATGAACCCACGCCAAGTCCCCAGCACCTGATGTGTTTTCCAGTTAACAAACTTTCTCTTCCCCCTGTAGAAATTCCAGTTGCCAATGAAGGAAACGTGTGTTGGGTGTCAGAAGACAGTGTACCCCATGGAAAGGCTCTTTGCCAACCAGCAGGTGTTCCACATCAGCTGCTTCCGCTGTTCCTATTGCAACAGCAAACTCAGGTACGCACACTGCTCCCTTAGCTGCCCTCTGGGAAGTGAATTTTCCTCTCACAGCTGAGGAAGGTGCTGCTCAGGCCTAAGCTGAGCTGGAAGTCACCATAATCCAGTGATTTGTGCAGGAGACTAGGAGGAGTAACACAGGCCTACTTCTGCCAGTGCCTGGTACATTTGCACTTGATGCCATTTTTAAACTCTTAATGTAATTTTATGTGGGGAAAAATACAATGTCTGGCTTTGTAAAGATTTCCTAGAAAGAGCCATACAAACCCTGAGGGCTGTAAACTTGTCTTTCTGAAGATGTGGAAGACTGAAATTGAATCTCTTCTGTAACACAACTAAAACAGACACCTGTGTCAGAGCCCTGAGCTCTAATGTTTGATCTGTGTTTCCTGAACAGCCTCGGGACGTACGCATCTCTGCGTGGGAACATCTACTGCAAGCCTCACTTCAATCAGCTCTTCAAGTCCAAAGGCAATTATGATGAAGGCTTTGGACACAAGCAGCATAAGGAATTGTGGGCAGGTAAAAGTGAATGTGAAGAATCCCTGGAGAAAACCATGCATGGTGTGAATGCACCAGAAACTCCACAAAGCCCAGGAGTAGAGGATGCCCCGATTGCAAAAGTGGGAGTTCTGGCAGCAAGTATGGAAGCAAAAGCTTCAGCTGTGCCTGAAAGAGAAGAAAGACCAGCAGAAACAAAAAAGCTCAGGATTGCCTGGCCACCTCCATCTGACCAAAGTATCCAAGGAAGTGCCTTAGATGAGGGCATCAAAGTACTCAAACCCAAGTGGCCTCCAGAAGAAGAGATTTCCAAGCCAGATGTGCAGGAGGATGTGGATCTAGATCTCAAAAAATTAAGAAGATCTTCCTCGCTGAAGGAGCGAAGCCGCCCCTTTACAGTTGCCGCCTCATTTAGAACAGTATCTGTTAAAGGCCATAAAACAGAGAACTCACAGTCTCCTTCTAAGGAAGAGAGAGACACATTGAAAAGGAGTGAGGAACTGGAGAGAGAGGTTGTCATAGAGAAAAAGCAAAAGGAAAAGAAGGTTGAGCATAGGAACATCCAGAACACTGGGGAGAAAAATGTGGTGGAAGAACGGGAATTGTCTGGTATCAAAACAGTAGAGCATAACGTGGTAGAGAATGGCCAGATGAATGCAGACACAGATGAGGAAGAACACACTACAGAGGAGCCAGAAATTCCAAAGGAAGAACTCCTTGAACCAAATTCTCCTAAACATTCCAGCTTAGCCAATGTTGTGACCGCTAAGGAATCATCTCCAAACCAGAATCGCAAATCCCAAGATGTTGGTTTTTGGGAGGGTGAAGACATGGAAGATCTATCAGTGGAAGAACAGATCAAAAGGAATCGCTACTATGAAGATGATGATGATGATGAATAAATTGGCCTTTTACTAGAGAACTTGCTGCAAGGTGCTGGGCCTTTTGAAATGGGTATTTTTAGCTTTAACAAACAGCTCTCCTGGATGAAGTGATGCTGCACTGCACATTGGCATTAAGGGAATCTACATACAAATTATCTCGGCTAGAAAACTCTGGAAGCCTGCAAATTCTTTAGGTGCATGGAACAAGTGTCAGGCTGTGGGATGGCTTCAGCAGGTAGTGTCTGTCCCCAGCATGAGAACAGAGCTGTTCTCTACTGTCTTATCCCTTTGAGCTTCAATAGGTATTTCACTAACAATTTATGGAATTCCACTGTGCTGGTGTGGGCCAGGGCCTCTGGAACACACCACCCATACCACTACAAATGCTACTGCAGTGCTTAGGGACCAACTTCAAAGGGACTTTCTGGCTTGCTTTAAAATGGTCACTTAATGCACTTTAATACATGGAAAGGGCACAACTGGGCTTTTTTTTAATAATAAAAGCATTTCTGTGTGTAGTGTCCAACAACTAAAGCATCCTAACCTGCATGCAATGTGAATTTGTGTCTCAAACCTGCCTGTGATCAGTTGAGGAGTCCCTGCACAACTGGAAGGGTGCCTGTTGCTGGACCACGTGTATTTCAGTGCTATCCCAGGAGCTGCACCGACTGCCAGGTCTCTGCAAAAGACAAGTGAACACTTTGGAGCAGCCTGCAGGGCATTACTTCTGCATTTCACACACATTTGAAGTGGAGTTTTTTGTTTTGTTATTTTTTTTTAACTTGGATTTCTTAGTCATCATTTTAAACTGCAGATAAGATTTTTAAGGCCTTTTGACAACTCTGAAATCCTACTTTTATCAAGCTGCCATAAATCTTTTTTCCTTACAGCTGTGAAATTGTGCTGCATTGCAAAAATCTCTGGAATCAGTGACACTTTCCGATTGCCAGTGTTGAAGATCAGTACATTTTTTAACTTGACTTCATTTATTTTACAAATAATAAAATCTTGAATGGGGGGGAGGTGGAGGCCCTTTTTATATTAGCTTTTATTTGTACTGTATTCTCAAGAGAATTAGATCTTAACGATTCTTGAGGTGTAAAATATTCTGCTTTCNCAAATAATAAAATCTTGAATGGGGGGGAGGAGGAGGCCCTTTTTATATTAGCTTTTATTTGTACTGTATTCTCAAGAGAATTAGATCTTAACGATTCTTGAGGTGTAAAATATTCTGCTTTCTTAACAGTTCTGCTAATGACAAAACCTTCAATAAAGTTTGGGTCATTTCTATTATAACTGAAGTCTGGATTCATCTTTTTTCCCAAGGAGACAGTGTTTAAAGGGTCGTAGAATTGTCAAGGAATCATGGAATGGTTTGGCTTGGAG
>VZUA01100797.1:4835-17434 GCA_013401035.1 Horornis vulcanius
ATAAATAAAACAAGTATTGTAAGAACACTCACATTCTGCTTCAGGACTCACAAGGAGGCCAAGGTATGAAGTTTAACACAGTATTTTTAAAAAATGGCATTAAAATGTAATGTCATTTAAAAAAAATATTCAGATCTTCCATTGATTGCAGAGTAAATGGCTTATCATACACAGACAATAACTCATGGCAACAGGTTCCCACGCTGTCATGGTTTCATATAGGGAAAGCAACTCCCATAAGGAGGACTGACGCTGGAAGGCAGGAAAACTGGCTGTGGGATTGTTACCAAAGCACACACTGCGTCCTGAGCTGTGTCCTGCCAAGTGTGCCCTCCAATCTACACTATCCAAGGAGTTGACACATTAAATGAGGAAATTCTAACTACATGTTGTATTAAAAAACATTTTTGGGAACAGTTCTTTTCAACCATTTCTGACTCTGATCATCCATTTGGCACATGTGGCCAGCATTGTAATGGGGCTGGAGTTAACAACTGTTCTGAATGTAATTCCAGGGTTACTTGCTTTAGGAGGATAAGCAGAGGCATATCCACCCAAAAAGTCAATTCCAATTGTCCCTTCCTAGTAGAAGGCTCTGCATCTGTTCTAAGATCCTCATCAGCCCAGATGCCTGCCCTGCTGCAGCAGATGGGCAGCTGCCACAGTGGTCCATAGCCAGACAGTGTCTGAGGTCAGTGATGAAGAGCTGTTAAAGCATTTTGGAGTTCTGAGTATAGGTCAGATTTTAAACTTCCTACATTATTGAGTTTATTCCAGCGTGAAAGAATAAAATCAAATTTTCTAAGGATCTGAGCTTTAAGAGGATACTTCCTATGAGAGGACTGATTTGCCCCGTCTCCACAACCATCTGAAATTCCTATCCTAAAATAAAGGTGTTAAAGTCCAATTTTGAAAAGACCTCTACAAATCCTATCTTATGCAGGAAGAACAGGGAAACAGGAAAAGAAAATCTTCTTGCATATAAATGGGATGGTGAAAATCTGTGTTTTGTTCACCAGGATTTGACCATGTACAGTGAGTGTCTGGCCATGTTTCTCCCTGTAAAAATAAAAAACAACCTAAAAACAAGTATCCACCCAGCCATCTTACCCATTTAGCCAAAGACAAGCTCTGCGCTCCTTACAGAGGGTGGGTACTGCAGCAGGCAGACATGTCAGAACCTACCCCATGTACCCCATCAGGCCTTCAAAGCTGATCCATAACACCCAAGGGTTTTACAATAATATCAGAGTATTTACACTGGCTCTCACTGCTGTCCATGTAAACATTTGATGTTTTTCCTGTTAGTGGATTCATCTGAATCACCTCAGACAAGGCACTGGACCAAAAAGAAGCAGGAAAACACTTTTGTTGATTCTGAATTTTTTACCTACTAAAGTAATGTTGAGAAATGGAGACATCAGCATGGAGTCAAAGCCACTAACCCTATCAAAGACTACCTAGCAAGCAAAATTTCAGCCACACCAGATGTGGTACAAGGCCAAGTGCACCTGGGTCAGGGCAATCCCAGATGCAGACTGGTGGAGAATGAAACAGGATTAACCCTGGGGAGAAGCACTTTGGGGCGTGCTTGTCAAGATGTTTGACATGACCTGAGCACATGTGCTGACAGCCCAGAACCTCACCATGTCCTGGACTGCATCCTCACCTGCAGCATGAGCAGCAGGTAAGGCAGATTCTCCCCCTCTGCTCCATTCTGGTGAGACCCCACCTGCAGCTCTGTGGCCCCCAACACAAGAACAATGTCGGCAACAAATCCAGAGGAGGCCACAGAGGTGCTGCAAGGGCTGGAGCCTATCTGCTCTGGAGATGGGCTGAAAGAGCTGGGAGGGTGTTCAGCCTGGGGAAGAGAAGGCTCTGGGAAGAGCTTAGAGCCCTTTCCAGTGCATAAAGGGGCTCCAAGAGAGCCGGAGAGGAACCCTGGTCAAGGGCCTGGAATGACAGGACAAGACAGAATGGCTTCCTGACTAAGGGCAGGGTTAAATGGGATTTAGGAATTAATTCTTCCCCATGAGGGTGGTAAAGCCCTAGTACAGGTTGCCCAAAGAAGCTGTGACTTCTCTATCCCTGGAAGTGTCCAAGCCAGGGCTTGGAGCAACCTAGTCTAGTGGAAGGCAGCGTCTCTTGCCCATGCCAGGGGATGGAACAAGGTAAGTTCTAAGGTTCCTTTCCACCAAAACTGTAATTCTTTGGCTCTAATTAAAACTAGAAGTTTGTTACATGGAAGATACCAGCGTTACAAAGGATTTTCAGGTGCTGCCTGAAGGCTGAAGCCATGTGCTGGAAAGGCATCTCCTCATTCCTCTTTCTCCTGAAGGTTTTACACAGCCGCTCATGGCTTTGAATCAAGCTAACTGGGGTCCCTCCAACTTTCTGAAATACACACATAGAAAAAACAGTTTACATCCTCAGTGACTGGAAATCAGTGCCATGAATACAACAGCAAATGCTTTGCACCAGATGAATTCATGCCAGGTCTTGCTGAACAGACACTTTTGCTATTCCTTTTTGTTTTCAGTAATAACAACATTCATGGAACAAACACTAATTAAACTTGGGCTACCAAGACCTCTAGGTGAAAGGTCCACAAAGACACAGACCTTGTGAGATGTTTCAAGCATGAAGTAGTATATTAATTTAATGTTTAAGGTTTACTTCCAGAAGCAGAAAATACAATGCATTCTTTGTTGTTGTTTAAGGCTGAATTGCTTTTGTACAGATGTTTTAATTGGGGGGGGGTGTGCAATGGCTCAGTGTGTACAATACCAAAATATCTTCTTTTTCAGATGACAATGACCATCGATCACATGGACCCGTATCTTCTAAATATTTTAATGAACTTAGTATCTTCTTGACGCTTAGCTTCCTTTGTTCCAAACACCTCTCAAGCTCCAAGCTTTTTGCATTCCATAATTCCCTTGAGGCAAGCACCCATTACATACGTAAGTGTAATCAATTCTACAAAGCATGCGGTGGTGAGAGTAGGGCTCTTGGCAAATTGGCATTACAAAGAGACACCACACGTCAGTTTACTGATGAAGAAACATGAAAACAATTTATACTCTTTCAAGAAATTTCCTGCAGTCTTTTTTGTAGAATTCAGAAGACTGGGGAGAAAAGAACAGCTGGAGACCAGCTGGAACATGCTTCCTCCTGGCTTCTTTTCCATCGTACTTTGGGATTGTCACCTACTTGACTATTAGCTGACAGTTTTGTGGAAGTACCACAGCCCACAGGTGATTGGTTTAGCTTCTACTTCATATTTTCTAAATACACGTGCTCCATTTAGGCATTTCCTGTTGCCATACACAGTTCTTACAATAAATGGAAAACAGACCAGGTTTTAACAATAAGGTATTATTATACCTAAAATGCTTCTAAAAATGTATCAAAAAATAAACAATAAATAAACAATACTGTTAAATTCAACTTACACTTCACAGCTCCATGAGGTATAACAACACGACAAGAAATATAAAGTGACAAGTTAAGTAACTGGTTATTGCTGAATCAATTTCTTCTTGAAGGCTTCTCTAAGTGGTTATCTAACATTGGAAAATGAAGATAATAAAACCTTACCAGCTATACATTACAATGTATAAGTAACTGTCTTGCTGTGACTCAAATTGAAATAATAATTTTAAAATACTATACTTTCTGTGCAATAGAAGCTTGTACAATTCCTCAAAGGACAAAGCCACTTGCCTTGGGGTTTCTGTAGAGGATGCATTTTGGCCAGTGCAGTTTTGGTTTTGGGCTTCCTTCCAGCCTGATGGAGACATTGCGCTGAGCAGATGTGCTGCAGCTCCCCACATGCTTCCAACACCGGACTGGAGTCAATGTGACACTTGATTTGAAAAGGAGAACAAGGGCAACCTGAGGGAAGGAAGGCAGGAAGGCAGGCAGGAAGGCAGGAAGGCAGGCAGGCAGGCAGGCAGGCAGGCAGGCAGGCAGGCAGGCAGGCAGGCAGGCAGGCAGGCAGGCAGGCAGGCAGGCAGGAAGGCAGGAAGGAAGGAAGGAAGGAAGGAAGGAAGAAAAGAAGTCAGTATTTATTTGTCTCTATTGATCCTGAAGAGAATTTGTGCTACTACTGGAAGTATATCACTCATCCAAGTTCCTGAGGAGGGGAAGTGGGGAAGGAAAGGGGTGAGCCATTCACTCACAAGTTATTACAACCAATATACCCAGCCATAATAATCCTATTAAACTGCCTGACTGATAAGACAGGCAGAATTTCTGCAATCCTGTCTTTAATTAATTATTTACTTCTTTACCACAGACACACAAAATAAAAGAGCAAATATAAAAGTTAAAAACCATTTCAAAAGGATTTCTCCAAACAGAAATAAGAGTGTTACAGCATATATCATGTTATGTTACTTGATAAAATACAACTGTATTAGGATGATTCAGAGATATATTCCACGTGGTGGGAATGGTACAAGTGCCATTTCTTCAGATTTAACCACTCAAGTTGCATTTTATCCTTATTTATTACTCCTCCTTATATAAAATATTAAAATGCCAGCAAAAGGCTCCAATTTAGAAGAAGCCATTAAGATACAATCCAGTGGCAACGCAGAGAAAGAAGTGATAAATATGACTGGTCTTTAGTTTTACATTCTTGATTCACTTCTGTGAAGACTTGGAAAACAAACCATGGTAGGCCCTGCAGTATTTTATTTGGAGTTTTTTTGGACTTGCGGCAAGCCTACATAAAACCTTCATGTCAGCTTTTCTAGTCTGTCATGAGGAGGTTATAAAGGAGTTTAAAAAGGAACATGGTTTAAAGTTGCTGCATATGAACATATAAATATATAGGGTTCTGGCAGGACTCAGAAATGAAAAACATCAAATTTACAAATTTGAACATAAATGCACTAAAAAAGGGTAAAGAAAACTTGACAAACATTCTTTCCCTATTATTGTTTCAAAATGGACTAGCTGAATTTACCAGAACCTCACCAGAGTAGAGGGCAGCCTGCATCACATAGAAAGGAGTCATCTAAAGGTGAAAAACCAGTATTTGCCTTTCTGTGATGTCTTTAACAACATAGCTTTAGCTTCACAAATGCAACCTACTTTCAGCCAGATTCTTATTAAGATCAAAAACCTGAAATGAAAAGCAATCCCATTCACATCACCTGAATTATCCTGGATTTATATTAATGGTATTAAATCAGGATGTGACCTTTTGAATAAAGCCCCTGGAGTCTGAGCCATGCAGATTGCAGATTTTGTTGTCAAAAATAGATTCAGATGGCACAAATCTACTTACTGATCTCTGCCACCCAACTATGCAATCCCTGAATTCCCCATGCATGTTGTTGCTGGTTGAAGCTTCATTAGCATTTCTACCACAAAAAATCTTTTCAGCAGATTCGAGACCAGCTATTAAAACATCCTTCCAGCTAAAACCAGGAAATTATTTGTTCTAGACAAATATAATTTCATTTAACAAAAAAATGCAGTGAAAACAGAGAAGATTATTAGAGCAGATTAATAGATTACTGCAAACACATCACTGACAGAATTTATGCTGATGGCTTGGCTCTGGGTACCAAAAGCTCCCTGTGACAGCAGCAGTGCTGCCACAGGCCAGCTTCTAAGGGGAAGGACTAGGACTTCATCCTCATGAACAGTAGCTCAGCACAGCCAGAAATTAAAACAGTGCACAAGGGAAAAGCCTGAATTCAAGGAAATTAAAAAGGCAGTGTGCAGAAAACAGAGCCCAGTGTTTCAGCAGGTATTCACCAGCATGTGACTGGAATGCAATCTAGCAATGTTGTATTTTCTTAAAAATTGCTTCAGTGATCCAATTCCTCAGTGGACAAATCTCTGCACCTACCACAGCTATAGAAAACACGAGAAGACCTCTCTAACCCACGCTGTGTTGCCTGATGACACAAGTACGGCACCACTTTCAGCTCTGGCAAAGCGCCGAAATCCTGCTGGATGCCAGACACATCCACAGTCCCCACAGCAGCTGAAGGAGGAGAGCCACAGCGTCTCCTGCCCTCAGGCACCACACCCCAAGGGGGTCCCCAACTGGACATCCTAAGCTGAGCCCAGCTACCTCATGCTGACTTGGTGTGCCAAGTGCCAGTTACCCTAAGCATCACTCATTCTTCTTCAACTACTGTCACAAAAAANATGAAGATTCAAAAGCAATTAAAATCCAATTCCTGTTTCTTTCCCCCGGGATTCATTACTGTGAGCCACCTTACTTTTTTTACTGAAAACAAAAGCTAGTGGTTCCTTCACTGGTTTCAAACCCCTTTTGTCTAGGCTAAAACCTCTTATGAGCTATATACGGTACTGAAAAGTAGGGTGTTTTGACCCTTATTTTATACATTCACACATAAATTCTTCCTCTTATGCTGCTTTATTAACTCCAGCATTTTCCTCAAAACCATTTAAAGCTCACCTCTTCCTCCTGTCCATGGCCCAGCTGAGACTTCAGCAGGGGCGTAAGGTAGTGTGGGCTGGGGCTGTACAGCCCTGCTAAAGAACCCAACTCAGTGACACTGACAACAATTAGCTTACATTTTTCTGGCATTCCAAAACATTAAATTCAGCAAAAAGAGTGACAGCAAAGTTACTGCCATAAGCTTTCAGAAACAGACGCAACCAAGCAAACATTACGTTCCAAAGCAAGCAAGAATCTGGCATGGACTGCAATTCCCCATCAAGAGAGAGGTAGATCACTTACTTGCACTTGAGCAGAGACTCACACATTTTTCTTACTTGCTTAAGCTCTAGGACAACCAAAGAGAAGAAGAACAGCTCCTGCTGCAGCTTTCATTTCATGGGTTAAATGCCGTGTTCACAGGAACTGACCTCCCCCAGCTCACTTCCGACCACCACTGCCTGCGGTTGGTGAGTCAAAGCATATAAACGTGGCAAATGCCCCTGGAGGAGCTGTGCTAAGCACAAGTCACAGGAGATTACTGCTGGGTTTGAGTTTCAAACCATCTGAAAGGCAATACAAAGGACGTGGATGGTATAGACACCTGAACCTTCTGAAACAGAAAAGAGAAAGCCAGATCGTGGAATCATAGATTCTCAGAATGGTTTGGAGTAGAAGACACCTTAAAGAAAAATCATCTAGTTACAACCCCCTTCCATTAGACCAGGTTGCCCATAGTCCCATCCAACCTCGTCTTGGACACTTCTGGGGATGGAACAGGCAGAGCTTCTTTAGGCAGCCTGTGCCATGGCTTCACCAACCTCACAAAGAAGAATTTCTTCCTAACATCCAACCTAAACCTAAGCTCTTTTAGTTTGAAGCCATTCACCCTTGTTCTATCACTACACACCCTCGTAAAAAAGTCCCGCCCTAGCTCTCTTGTAAGCCTCCTTCCCATTTTTATAGACTTTTGCTTAGACCTAGTCTGATACTACTGCAAGAACAGTCAGTAACAGCAGTAACATGTCATAGAAACCAACAAAAACACAGTTCTCAGTGAACAAACTCGCAGTCTGCTTCAAAGTCTGAGAAGAGAAATGAGGGACCACAAAAAGTGGCAGTAATGAGGGGCCACAAAAGTAACAATAAATGCAATTCTACCAGCATGGGGTGGAGCTTGCCAGAAGATTTACATCAAATATCTTGAAAACGTTCAAAACTTCTTCTTCCCCTATCCTGCTCTCCCATCAGAATCTCCATGGGAAATGATAAAGGATGAAGCAAAATCTAAAATTTTTGAATGAATGCTGCATTTCAGGGCAGATCCCATCTCTGAGGAGACACAGAGGGGCTACTGCTTTGGGTTCTTACAAAAACCACAATGCTAACAAACCCTGCCAAATCACTCAGTCTGAGCAGGGCTGTCAGAAATTTGGTCTATTCAGTTCAGCTCATACTTCCACAGAAATGCAGATCTAAAAAAAGTTTTTCACAGAAAGAATCACATCACTAAAATTAACAATTTGTGCATGTAAAGGACAAGAGAAGGATCATTAGTTTCCCTAGACCTTTAATGCTAGTATTTGGGATTTTAGGATTTGGTGTACTTTCAACCTGTTCTGACTGATTTTAACTGCCATAGGTGAAGATGTGTTCTCTCTAACAGATGTTTCATAGCATCTGGAGTTCACTACTGAACATCATTGTCATTGCATCTTCCATAAATCTGCATCAAAATACCCTACCTTTATTCTCATTAGCTTCTCCTAAGGTACATTCCTGCAAGCTAATCCAAATAAAGACTGCGCTTTACCAGCACTGGCACACACCTTCCATCTTTCATCATCTGAATAACAACAGGCATGTTCTTAGGAAAGGAGTTTTCAGCTCTGACTTCTCTTATTCAACAGGTTTTTACACAAAACGAGTAAAAACCTCTTTTACACACTCATTTCAGTGCAGTCCCTGTATCTGTCATTGCAATCGTGTTTTTCTTGTCCTATCCAGAACAGCACCTAATCCAGGTACCTGTGCAAAGCTTTTCCAACATTCCTCTGCCTCTGGGACATTTCACACTTGATCCTGCAGCCAGGGATTTCTCCACAACTGCTTTAAAGAAACCATCACAAAATTTTAATTACTCATTTAATCCAGTATACTTTCATTTAAAGAATTAGCTTTTCAACAGACCCACATCAGTCCTTTCCTCACAACAACAAAGCACACTCTTTGTCCCACTCAATACTCCCCAGACAGGGTACTACAGCACAGTCCTCATTCTCTATCCAGCATGTAAATTAAAAAACTTCACTCTCCAGACCCACATTTGTCCAGCCAGAAACACTGCTGGCACTGATAGTTCTGCAGGAATGCAGTGTCAGTACAGGCTCTCTGGTCCCCCACCATTGCAGGGGCAGCTAGGGCACTAGGGCCTTTCCCTCAGACATAGGTTAGTGGCAAACTGCTATTAAAAACTGGCTATAAAAGTGATTCTTAAGTTTTTACTTTACATTTATATAATTGCAATGGTCAGGAGATTTCTGAGTGACAGAAATGAGGAGCTTCAACACCTAACTCTTTATTGCAGCACTACTTAACACAGATGTATAAACCAAATTCCTGACAAAATCTTCATACTTACCCAATGACAAGGTAAAGAAAAGGAAAAAATACAAGCACATCTCAAAAATGCTGCTGCTAGAAAGTCATTACATACAACTTTATACTGGGGCAGGGAAAAAAAGACAACAAATCAAGAAGGCACTCACTTCCACTTTTAGAAGTTCTATGTTGCCCTGACTACAGGTGGCCACCACAGCCCCCACAGACAGCACAAAGCAAGGATCCTCCCAAGGCAAGTCAAATATGCCCCATCATTTCCACCAAAGTGGAAATGATAACATCTCTTCAGATGTAACACAGGATCAACCCAACTTGCCACTAACTGAGAAAATTTAAACTCCTCTCCAGCACAAAAATCCAGAATCTATCATTAACTGTATGGAAGGTCATCTTTCCCTAGTAAAGAAGAAAAGTGGTATTTCTCATTTTATTTTTACTTTGCAGCAGGTTGCCAAGCAAATTCTGGCCAAAACTGAGTGAAGGGGAAAAACACATCAGCTGAATGGGAAGAAGGACAAGATTCTAATCCTGGCAATTCCAAGGTGGCCTGAGAAGTGGAAGCAATAACCAGAAAAGCCATACTGATGACAGAATAAATTCACTCAAAAGAAAAATGAGAAAGAAAAACAAAGTAAAGCACCACAGAATATATTCTCCTCCAGGACTAACAACAGGCACAATAAAGCCCCGAAACAAAAAATATTTTTCTTTCCTGTATGAAACAGGATGTGGTACTGCAGTTAGCAAGCACTTACCTTCAGCTCCTGGTGTTATTGGTACAAAGTTAAAAAAAAAAAAAGTATTGTTTTTACTGACTGTGTTTTAATGGAGCCCTCTGTTAACATCCACACTGACACTGAGGACACAGCGTCTGCTGCACAGCCCCGGGAGTCAGCCCCAAATGACAGGGTTGTATTGAAACCTTCCTGTAGGAAGGCACCCACCTCATCCAGCTGGCACTCCAGGGACAAGTCCAGCCTCACCATCTTCTGCAGAGAAGGAGGGACTGTGGGGAAGCAGCTCCTCACTGTGCATCACTGTTATCAAAGCACTGGATGGATGCAAGTCTCAAGAGTGGAAAACTCCACATGTAATTATTTCTTTGCTAATAAACCTCTAAGTGATTATAATTTAAACTCTGCTGGAGTATAGATGGATTTGGGGGGCTTGGGAGACTTTTTAAAAGTAGTTATAGATGTTCTCTCATGTGGTTTAATGCAAATATTGTAATTTCTAGATCTGAGTCTGCAGTGCTGCTAAGTGTGATAATGAACTACACAGTCAGTGTCCTGAACCAATATCAATGTTATGTGCTTCTCCACAGTATCACAGTACCATAGAATGGTTAAGATTAGAAAAGATCTCTAAGATCACCATGTTGAACCATCAATCCCTCCACCACCTGCATATTCACCACTACGCCATGTCGCCCAAGTGTCACCTCCACACATTTGTGAACATTTCTGAACATTTTTGAACACTTCCACTTTTTGAATACTCCACTACAGTCCTGGGAAGCCTGGGCTTGACCACCTTTTCAGTGAGGAAATTTTCCCTAATATCCAACCTAAGCCTCCCCTGGCAAAACTTGAGGCTGTTTCATCTTGTCCTGTCACTTGCTACCTGGGAGAATAGACTGACACCCACCTATCTAAGTGGCAACTCTCAAGTTGTTTCATGCTGTTCTGCAACAAACATGTACCAAAATTATTCTTTCTTATTTTGCTTATACTTGTATCCCTTTGGAGAGTATCAGTCTGGCCTTAGGTTTCATCTCTGTTGACTTGGACACAGGTGCCCACCAGTAACTTTTGCATTAGCATTTCTATCACACCTCAGAATTTGGGCATATCTTTACACATCTAATCCCAAACCTTGGCATTATGATTTCAAGCCTCTAGTGGCATTCCCACAAGGCACACAGGAAAGAGATTTCCAATTTGAAAAAACATGTTTAATTTCTCTGTCTGGGGTTTAAGGCTGTTCACTGGTAAGCAAATTCCTCCATTTAGCTACAGTCTTCTCAATATTTACATTTGGCCTGCTCTTCATATTGACATACAGAGAATAGACGTTAGGGGATAGTGAACATGAAATCCCCATAAATGGAAGGCAGTTACAAACTTTTATGATCTAACAAAGTATAACAAAGAGGCTGTGGAAATCTCATGCTTCTGGAAGAAGCATTTAAGCTGACTTTTCCCCTCAAATGGCATGGTTTAATTAGGCCAAAATAATCACCACAGTAACTTTCTGTGACACAAGATCAAAGGTAGAAGAGAAAAACCCCTGAGACTATTCCATCTAGTAAGAAAAGCAGGTTGGATGACATAAAAAGACTGAGGCATAAAGAGTGACAAAGTAAAGGGGAAGGAGCCTGGCATAGGTGTCAGCCAGTCTGACATTGCAGGAGACAAAAGCCCTGTCAGAACACTGCTCACAGCACACGTTCAGGAGATTCAGCCATCACACGGGGCTGTCAAATGCTGTTCCTCTACTAGAGAAGGGGAGGCAAGAAGGGATGAGCAGCCAGACTCATTTCTTGGGTGCATACAAGTCTTGTCCTACTTTTGTGTGATGAAATACAAAGCAACTTGTTTGACTTCAGCAGCAGATTTCAAGACTTAATTCCTGCGTTATCCAAGGTGCAGATGCCAAGGTCCAGATATCAAAGTCCATATTAAGTTGTTGCAAGTGACTAATTTAGAAGGGGAAAGGAGAATTGGTTTTCATTCATATACTTCATTACAATTAACATGAAACACAGAATTCATTAATTCATAAGACCTTCAGCACAGCAGCCACATTTCAACACATCTTTTCCTCCTCTTGCCTCTTCCCCATTCAAACTCACTTTGCATCTCATGTTTCTGGTTATTAACTCAGTTTAGCTCTGGTGTACAGTTTTAGTCTGGCCGCTTCCTCCACGACACAGGGATGCTTACCCATGGACAACTCCTGGTCTCCCAGAAGGGAACACCCCACACAAAACTGATCCCTCTACAGTGTCCTCAGAGATCAGCCAAAGGCAGCTGAGCATGAGGTGCAGCGTGTAGCTGCAACTACAAATGCATTTTCACCACGGATTTCCCAAGCTGAAGCTACCATTTTGCCTGACAGCCTGTGAGCCCTCACTGATGTCAGATGTCTATATCACCTCTAAGATGCACGCACTGGATCATGATGAAGGGATGCAGACAGAATCTTTATTCAGTATTCCTGAGACTTTCCTCTAAGATGAGCACAGAGTTTGCTTTTTTCTTTTTCTCCTGACAAGTAAAAGGTTTTTCATTGTTATGAAGGCGTCCTAATTTGTAATTACACTGTTTGTGCAAATCAAATAAATATTTCAGGCTAATAATACACCTGCAACTTCATATCCATAGTACTTTAATACAGGAATTGCAACACCAGAGCAATCCATTACTGTGAAAACCTAAAGAGATTTATTCCAAAAAACAAATTACTGCAGCCAAAGCCATCTCAATTTGTTTCTTTCAGGTTACCTGCAGCTGGGTGATTTACTGTCTTTGGGATTCTCTCTCAA
>VZUA01100811.1:0-12409 GCA_013401035.1 Horornis vulcanius
CTCTATCTGTGTATATGTATAAATAGATAAAAGCAGATGCCTGATGGGAGTAATTTCCTGCAGAGAGAAGATGCTGACTGAATGCACTCCATTCTTGCACCTGGATTTATTTTTTTTTTTGTGCATGTGTGCTTGTATGTGTTTTATAGAACATCAAAAGCCTTTAATAAAGTCATCTGTCTACTGATAGCTTTCATATAAATTTAGAATGTTAAAGAACTTATCATCAATTATGGGAATGGTAAGGTGCCAATAGTATTTTCTTTCCCAGTGGCAGTTAAAGCGGTTTAATTTATATTAGTAAAGTTGTTCCATTTTAAGTTCTTTATCTGTTGCTAGTGATGGTTTCACTTGATGTTTTTGTTTGGAGTAAACCTGAGTTTTGGGGTTTACTTTAGAGTCCCAAAATTAAATACTTCTCTCAGTTCTCCAGCCAGCATGTTTTCAGGCACTAGACCGTGGATTTTTGCTGGCTTAGGTCACCTCACATGCAAAGACTATTTTAAAGCAGGAAATTGATACATTTGGGAATTTTAAAAATTTGTGTTCCTTTCAGGACTAGTACAATGCTCATGAAAGTTTGGATGAATGTGTGGGTCGAGAGAATTGTTGTGCAGTTTGTCCAGGTACTGTATGCATTTGCTGCCTTGGTAACACTGATATCAGACCAGGTAAGGGCCAGAAGAGATGACAGGGATGGAAAGAAGGCAGGGTGCCTGCAGTGAATCTGGCTGGAGAGGCAGCCAAGTGGACCATCCCGTGGGGAGGCTGGCCTCCTCAGCCCTAGGAGAGGTACTTGCTTCCCACTCAGAGTCTACAAGCAGATCCTGTGTTTCTATTAGAGTCTGTCCAGGTTTAAAATCCCTGGAGTTCCTCAAGCGCATTATTTGGTAAGAGGACAGACTATTTTTACATGCAGTGTGTAAGGCCAATATTGCACAGTCCAAGAGAATTACAAGAAAGTGTTGGTATGTGTTAAAAAAAAACAACCCAAAACTTATGATGGAGTTTGTATTAATGCCTTTATGTGAAAAGTTATTTTTGAAAAAGCGTTCATATTGCATAAAATCCAAGTTTAAATAATGAAGTCCAAGATTCTCCAGTTACTGATGAGTTTTGTACATGGTGCTATTGTAATTTTTGGAAGAGACACAGGAGTGACTTCATTTGAATCTAGGGGTATGGCTGTTTTCCACCATCTCCTGGAACTGGTCTGAGAGAAACACATGTACTCTGTATCCTTCCACAGAACTACTGAGGGTCCACATTTACAAAACCCTCATTAAAATGTGCTAGTCCTTCTCAGATCACTAAAAACAAGAAATGAATTGCCAAGTTGATTAAACTATATGTTCTGTTCAACAACACTGTCTTTCTCTTTAGCTTGGTATATTTAAAGAAAAGCAGCCAGTCTGGTTGACATTTTCTAGGAATATTCCAGGCCCTAGTACCAGAAATCTGTTCATTTTATTTACATTAGCTTTCCCCAAAGGGGAAGAAACATGCAGCACAGTGCTGTGTTAGCCTAGCCATGCCTTCTAGTGCTTCTGCAGGTTGTGGCAATAATTCTCCTCCTTATGGTCTCTGTAGAAAACGTGTTGATAACATGAGTGATCATCTTCAGAAGTAACAGGTGACAGGGAGCAGTGGTGGGAGAATGGGAGGAATGGCTCTTTTCAAGAAACAAGTGGCAGGTGGTGAAATAAACACTTTTTTGGGAGAATTTTTGAACCAATGGTGAGAAGGGTGGTGCAAGTGAAGTTTCTGAGGGGGACAGGTTGAAGGACAAAGGCTGATGGACAGTGCAGTTGGCTTGGAAAAGCGATGGGTGATGTGTTTAGCCTCTGATATTTTCTCTTGCATACATTTTTCCCTCCTTGCTGCATCAAGTGGGCTCCAGACATGTCAGCCTCGGGGACAGTAGGTGTCTGAGGATTTCAGCTTTGGTTGCAGTGGCTCTCAGCTGGAGAGCAAACTTTAGCTCCACAAGAAACCTGATTTTAGCATCGTGATTGTGTTGCTTTGCGTGGACTTGAGCACTTCTGCTGGAGGCCAGCTGTGCTCGGAGGGCAGGCTGCTGGCTGCACTGGTGGCACAAGGGGAATGCTAACAAAACCTAAGTATCACTTCAGGTTCATTTATAGGCAAGGGTTTGTTGGCAGCTGTGGCAGGTAATAAAATGTGCAGCATCTTCCTTAGCTCGTGACAGGGACCATGGGCCACTGCAAGGGTCTTTCACTGTAAATGTGCCCTGAGTGCTGGCAAAGCAACATCAGGCTCTTTCTGAGAGGCTGTTTCTGAGAGGCCATGCTGCTGAGAATTTAGCAAATGGAATATAATAAAAACCAGGCTGAAGTGACATCATTCTTTTCTGTTTCATAAGCACGCGCTGCATGTGTGGACAGTGCACAGATGTTTTGCTTTGATGACTTGCTGTGTAAGTTTATGGCCTCAGAATAGCGATAACTAAAGAGGTTGGTTTTATTTTGAACTGCATTAAATTCTGTGGAAGCATGTATTGAACTTGAAGTTACATGCCTGCAATTTTTAGGATGTTTTAGTCATAAAAATTGAATACTTTACTGCTTAATGTTTTAAGGTTTTTTAAATTTTTATTACTCTTCCTCTTCCATTTTTCAGTTGCTAATTGTTTCCAGACATTTTTTCACTATCATGAAGACCTTTCTTGATGTTTTCCCTTTTATTTAGTTTCTTTCTTTTTTCCTTCTTTTAAAGCACAGTGTGTAGGAAGGTGTTTTGATTCCATCCTCTTGCTAAAAAGTCACAGCTTTAAACTCATGTTTTTTGCCATCAGGATTTCTTGCCACTGGTATCTGAAAAAAAAAAAGAAAAAAGAAGAAATCTCTGGAGAATTTTCTAATGGTTTGTCTTAGTTTACGCTTGTATTTCAGACTAGACTCTATTGTGTCTAAGAGCAGGATTGATATAGGCTGCCTGAAACTGCTGATTGCTAGGGAACAGCTTTGCTAGATGAACATAACACATTCCATAGGTTTCTCCCTTTTATGGTCTCAGTTAGAAATATTTTTTTTTAGCTTCAGTGTATTTTAGTGAAGTATTCTGCTTTTAAAGAGACATTCAGCATATGTGTGTCTGCTTTAACAAAGAGGCAGCACGCTATACATCAGATCAAAAAATCATTTTTCAGTTTGACTATATAATCCTACTAAATGGAGTTTATTATTCCCTGTATGTCTTTTCTCTTGTTTGCCAAAGTTCCTGTTCCTTAATATTACCCCAAATTTTCCTAAGAACTTCCCAATTCCCAGGACAGGAACCTATTTTGGTCTTTTGTGTTGATGATTCAGAAATGCCATAAACTGAGACAAGGAAATTAAGCAGTAATATAGATACAGTGGAGATGATAGCAGACTGCTTCAGCTGTGGACCATCAGATTGACAGTAGAGCATAGCTGGTGTTTCTTTAGCCATGATTTGTGTTTCAGAGCACTGAAAGGGATCAATAAAATGGAAGAAAAAGTTTTTCATTTTATGTCATATGAAAGCTGTGCTGAGTTTTCAAAAACCCCTCACCAACAATAAAGCAAACAAACAAAAACCCTACCAAAACAGAAAAAAAGAAATCACGAAACAAAACCAACCCATGTTCAAATGCCCCACACTTGTAAAATCTTTGAAGGCAATGAAGCTTTAGGTCAGATTCCTTACAATGGTGAGGGAAATACTTCACTCTTCTGTCCCCAAATTGTGTCATCTTTCTTCTGGGCAGGGGATCATCTTCATCCTTCTGATGGAAACACTAGCTCTCATTCTGATTATCTTTTCTTGTTTCAAATCTTTGTTAGCAGACTCCTATGTTGTCTAGCACTCTCCCCATTGTGTTCCTTTGCATGGCATANAGCATTATTTTGGTTTAAAGGAATTATGATTTGTTTTGAGTAACTGACTCTTCTGCACTACTTATCTCTTGTCAGCTGTCTGTTCATTTGATCACAGGAGAAAAGTTACCCGGGCTATACCTCTTGTTTTCGAGGCAACCCTGTCAATTAATGCCTTAGTTTATTAAATGCCAATTAAAATCTTTTTAGTATACCCTGATTAATAGTAACTTATGCTGTTAAATAGTCATTAATGCTGCTTCTTTCTCACCCCTCAATCTATTGGCTTAATTTTCTCTAAGAAAGGACAAAGAAAATGTCGGTATACAGCAAACAAAGGTCACTTGACAAAATTTGTAGGTATGTTTCATCTTTAGATACAGAGTGTTAAATGTAGAATTTAGTCCCTTCTTGATTTTTCTGAGAACAAAGTAGCTTTTTTTGGAAGCTGATCTATGAACTCAGTAGTAACCTGTCTCTGAGAAGGAAATAAGGAAATATAAATAGGAATTTTTTTTCAATAGGACCTTATAGTTTAATCTTTCACATCATGCCATATAAAAATTGGTAAGTTCATTTATTGGTTAATTGGCTTGAGTAGGTGTCAGCGATTGAATTTTTAGTCTCGTGTGTTTTTGTCCTAAATTCTTTCCTGATGCAGGAAAAATGAAATGGGAGAGGTGGAAAATAGATGAAGTACAAATCTTGTGACGGTAATTGATAGCTAGGTGGAGGCATCCATCCAGAGCTGCCTGCTTGTCTTTATACACACCCAGTTTAGTGTGATTGAGAAAGAGAATTTGCAGAGCTGGTAAAGAAAGGGAGGGAGGTGGACTTGCTCGTGACAGTCCCACTCCGGTCATCTCAAATGTTGTTTACTTTGTGCTTAAAAAAAAACCAAACAACTGTGGAATTGCTTTTTTCAGAATGAGAGCTTTTTAAAATGTGGGGACTTTTTAAGTCTTAATAAAATTGGAGTGTACCCCATGATGAAACATTTTAAAAAATTGAGATCAGGTTTCCAGTAAACTGAGTAAAATAAACGTCGTAGGATAAGATTTTAAGTTTCATTAATTATTGAGCAAAATAATTTTAACCATTTGTGCTAATTTTTGGCTGTGTTTTTTTGGGGAAGGGTGTGTATTATTGGTTTGTATTGGCTAAAGCCTTTACAGCCATATGGAAAGATTTCTTACTTTCATACAGCTGCTGCTTCAGTTTTTGCTTCTCTTCTAACCCTTGGGATCTTGCAGTATTTTTGTTAGTGTGCTTGTTCTCACTACTTGGAGATGAGTTAACTACTTAAACTACTTTCACCACTAAGGGTGTGCATCCAATTATCCAATAATGAAAAGCTTGTATTTTTTCTTTCTTCCATCCTGATGGGGCATTACCTCAACAGGAGTTAAAATTATTGTATGCAAGCATTCAGCACCCTCCCCAGAAAACCATCCCTTATCCTGCTCTAGCTGCATTCCTGCAGTCTAACTCCTTCCATTGCAGAGAATCTGGCTAAGATTTTCCCACCTGTAGAAGTGGGTTTAAGCAAAGTCTTCAGGATCTCGAGTTTAGCCCCCCAAAAAATTGTGAAATATGGAAACAAAATGCATTTTAAGTACCTCTTGGGATTTGAACTTTTATGATGTTTAGGTTGTGTGAATTTCTGCATTCCCTCAAAATAAATTTAAAATTTTTCACTTTGCTTTGAAGATAAAAGACATGACTCTTGCCCAGATACGTGACTCCCAAGAACTGGGATGTGGGAAGAAGCAGAACAAATATGATTCACCCTGAATTTTGCAGAAATTGGCAGTGCTGTGAAAGGCGTTGAGGGAATGGTTCACATGGAAGCTGCTTCCCCCCACACCCTGCATGCAGAGCCGCTCTGTGGTTGCTCTGTGCTTGCTCTGTGCTATCTTGCCTTCCTTGGCTTAGTTTCCCACTTGCTCTATCCTGGGAAGCTGTGTAAGGAGAGGGAGTGATATTGGGGAGAACGTTTGATGAAGTTAAAGATATTTTCTCATGTGTCAGTTTGTGGCTCTGACTAACAGTGTCCGTGACTGGAGAAGAAAGCAGTCATTATGAGAAGCTGTGGGATGAGAAGGGAAGGTAGGAGGGGGCCAGCCTCCCTGCTAGGAGACGGCAGACCCAGTTTTACAGGCAGAACCTGTAGGACAACTGCAGATGAACCTCTAGTGAAGACATGCAAAAACAACAGCCCTCTCTAAGCTTAAAACTAGCAGGTAGTGCCTAAAGGATGAGTGTCTGCCCAGTGGACTGCTGCTGAAGGCAGGAAGGGTATTTTAGGATGCATCTTGAGCTGTTTTTCTGAGAAGGGGTGTGTGCATGTTCTGTGCCTTGACTGAGGAGTGAGCTTGTGTGCGCGCACCTCAGCTGCAAGGCAGTGACATCTCTTTTCCATCAGGGCTGGAATGCCAGAGATGCCTGTCCTACTCTTACTCACATGACTGACTTTGTCTTCTTAGTTTTTTCTCTCTGTGCTTACCACTCTAGCACAGAAATGTATTTCTGCCCTGTCTTTTACCTGGCTTTCTACAGTACGGTCTGAAGCTGAAGGTTTCCGTGAAAAATCAAAAGAAGTGTTGAAAGCCAAGCAGCAGGCAACAGCATTGTCAAGGAGGCCTGGAGTTAAAAAATTTGTAAGGGAAACAAGTTGCTCTGGAATTAAGGTGGAAATACACTTCCACTTAATTTCAACGGGCTAACAAATTGTAATGTTTATAGTTGGCTGACAATGTAGAAATAACTCATGAACCAAAAGAAAAGTTTACTTCGGAAGACAGCTCTCAAATTATTTACCTTGGCTTCATCCTTCCCTGAACTAGGGAGAACAAAATAATGTTTCCCTCTCTTGTTCTCTGCCTTGGCTGATTGCTGAGATGCTTTTGGATGTAATTCTTAAAATAGGAGGGAATTTCCAGCATAGCAAAACTGATTGCCAAACCTTAAAAAAAGAAAGTCTGCATCCAGTAATGACATTCTGGAGATCCTGGATGCCATATTCCTTTTCTGCCATCTCAATGAATTTTTCCACACGTTTTTATGAAGTGTTTTGAGTCTATTTTGGTGATATAATTCACATGAATGTTTTGAGTGCTCTCTTTGCTCAAACTCAGCCTCACCCCATGGAGATTATTTTTTTTTTCCTGTGTTGAAAACTGCCAAAGACTTCAAGCTTCATATTCCCACACACAGTGGAAATAAAGCACTTAAAAAAACCCCACAAAAAACCAAAAACAAAGCACACCCAAGAAACACCACTCCAAACAGATTTTCCCCCAAAGGAAGAGTTCTGTTTGAAAATCAAAGCGGTTGTTTGGTTTGGGGTTTTTTGTTTGTTTGTTTTATTTTGTTTTTTTACTTTGAATAGACATCCAGGGATGTACTATGCCCAGACCTTCTTTTCCTTATCAATACCCTGAATTTGCTCACCAGAGAACTGGAGAGGTTGCAGAACTCCTGGACAGTTGTAGCCTTGGAAGTACAACAGCTTAACCTGCCGCACCGTGCTCTAGGAGTTCCTGTTCTTTCAGTGCTCGTGTCCACCCTTCTCCTTCAGGTTACTGTGTCCTTGATCGTGCTGACACAGCTGGTTGGGGGCCATGAGTTGGCTCACTGCAGTGATTCAGATGAAATCCCAGCATTTCTGGGAGGCCAGGGTTGCAGTGTCACAGCGTGCGGGGCAGTGCCTGAAGCAGCGGCGCTCGCTCAGGATGAGCCCAGCTGAGGTGCACCCAGAGGGCTGGGAAGGACAGGAGCTTGCTTTCCTGGTTTTACTTGAGAGCAAGAGAAAAGGAGCTTCATAATGCCCTCACCTCAGGGCAGATCCCGTTGACTACCCAGGAGGATGGGCTGCAAGCACTCTCCTGGTGAATGTTATAAGGGAGGTTTTTTGAGATGCTCACAGTGACCCCTGGAGCACTCAGAATTTAGGAGCCATAAAGGAACTGCATAGTGATTTAACTTCTTTATTAAGTGTCTAAAAAGTGGCACACTTTTTTTCTTCTTTTAAGACAAACCACATAGGATGCTAAGTCGGCATTCAAACTGGATTTTAAGATGTCTTTTAAGAATTGCTGCAGGATGGTGGCAGGTACCAAATATTTTAGCCAGTATGTGATATTATTTATTTATTCATTTCCCTCCTGATTTGTGTTTAGAGCTGTCAATCTGTTGCATTTTGCAACAGGATCCTGTAACCAGAGCAGCCCTTCATAAATTAAGGTCAGTTGGGTGCAGTGCTGTAACAACAGCCTGTAGAAACAGCCTCAGACCAAGGCATCTTTTGTTAACCAGAGGAATATTAACTACACTGGGAGTTCCTGAAAGTGGGTGGTTTCTACTGCCAAGCCCAGCAACGCTTTGTCATAATGAAAAAACAATACTGTCTGCAAGTAGGGATTGCAAGCGTCTCCTCACATCTGTTTGTCTAAGGGAAAAGGTGCCAGTGGATGAGAGTAGCAAATCCTGCTGTGACTGTGCTTGTGCTTGAAGGGAAAGCCTTAAATGCCAGCAAATGGCCAGGCATCTTTCATGAAGCTAGTTTTAATTTATTTTTAGACTTGATTAATAGTTACTGCAACATTTGCCTTGCACATTTTTTAATGGAATGCTTAAAAAACCCCTTGTTTAATATGTGATCCCTTCTGTGTAATTGTGCTCTCATACAATGTCTTTGGTGAGAATGAACTAGCAGAGTTTTACCCAGAATTGTTTGGAAGATACCAGTGTGGAAAGTAGGGATGACTCACAGTGCCTTGGAGGAAGAAGAGCTAGCAGTTAACCACAGAGCATGGCATTATCTCTATGCCAAAGCTGGCTGAGAAAGCAAGCAGATTTTCCACTTCACTATGTCGGGGGAAAAAAGTACTCCAGAGAAATATTGGCTCTCTAAGCAATCTTGATAATCTCGTCAACTTGATGAGTTTAGAACAGGTGTAACATGGGAGGCATGTGAATCAAAAGAAGGTGGTAGTTCCCATCTAGAAACCATTGTTATTTTTATTTGATGAATAAATATATATGAAGCATTCTCATTTTTAGTGGATTCCCTTGGGTGAATAAACTTGGTTGCACAACAAGAATGTGGTATGTGATGGATAGAGCTCATGATTAGATAATAAGTATTTCTGCATAAATTTATTTGGTATCTAATCCCATGTGTCTGTACTTTTATTTCTTCAGGAATATCTAAATGGCATCTCTTTCTACTGCAGGCAATTTGCCAGATGCCTGTAAATAAGGAATGTCTACTGCAAGTGAAATAATAAGTATCTCTGACTTCTCAATGTAATTTGTTTGCCATTTGCATTTAGTGATGTAGTGTTCTTGTTGAGGAAGGTGGCTTGACTTTACAGGCAGAATTACATGAAAAGCACAGCAGTTTAAACTTCATTTTGATTTCATTAAAATAAAAATCTGTCTTTTACTGTATAGAGTCGAACATTTTATTTTGGGGGAAGAGTTTTGTTTAAATTAATTTGACATATCCTGTTATGTCTAGTGACCTTTACTTACACAGAAAATACAGTAAGAAAGGGCTTGGCTTACATTTTGGGTCCTTCTTTTTCTCACCAGTCACCTTCTGAAAGATGTAAAGACATATTATTGCTGTAGTGCTGTGCTGCCCTGGGACCTGGGCACGTTCTCCTAATGCTCCACTTCTTTTTGTGTAAGTGTGGAAGCTTGGGTATCCAGCTCTAGCCATGTTCATTGTTTCTGCCAAGGAGAAGGTAAAAGACTTCATGAAATACTGGATTTAGCATGTGGGCTGCCAGTTGTGCCAAAAGAAGAAAAAAAGATGGTGCAGGTTGGAGCAATATTTGGCCATTGGCCATAGGAGAAGTCAAGCTGAAGGACTGATACTTGGTTTCCAAGCATCTGAAGAGGAAGGTGTTGAAGAACCTGGATGATGAGTACCTTAAGAGTTGCTTTCATGCTGGCAGGGTAATCCAAGCAGATTGTCTTGTGGGGAGGCAAAAGCACTAGATGAAGACTAAGCCTGTAATTTTGTCCACTGGTTAACAGTGAAATGTCTGGATGACTTCATTTAACAATGACTATCAAGGTGTGAATCTTTTTGCCCTGATGAAACCACCTGAAATAGTGATTGGTGGTTGGCATTGGCTGTGAGAAGGCAGTGAGTCTGCTTTCTAAACTCTCCTGCTTGGGAGAAGTGGGTTTGGGGTGTTACTATTGTGGGAGACATCCACTGGGCTCTCAACAGATTAGTATCTGATGAACAAACATTTTTTACACCTGTAATTTCAATAGTAAGTGATTTCTCTTTCACTTTCTATCCCTCCCGCCCTATATTTCAGTGAGTGCCAGAAGATGAGCTTTCTTTAGATACATAAACAAGATGATGTGGTGCAAATTACAGAACCTTGCAAAGCCTTGATTTCATTTCTCTGCACTGTGATTTAAGAATTGATACTCTTGGGTTTTTAACTGTGACTAAGCAGTCACAGATTTGTTTTGTTGAGGCTGATTATTTCACATGCCAGTGGTTGAGAGGTAGCATCAGATTATTCCTGCTGCTAGCTTGAATGTCCTTCTTTATCCAGTCTTCTCTTCTACTGACGATAACTTGGACTTCAATTTATCCTCCTGTTCTCATCTTATTTTCACAGCTGATAAATGTGAACATTTCCTGTGTCTCAAATGTTTTATTTAGGGGGGACCACAGGCTCTGCAGGATTGACCCTGCATATTATTCTTTTGTATTCTCAGGTTTTTTCCCACCTAGGAATTTCTGTTGGTAGGGAACAATATTAAATTGTTTCAAATTGAAAAAAAAATTAAAAAAAAAAAGGAAAATCAAGGTTGATTTCAGACCTGTATACAGCAGAAGGAAAAATTGCAGGGAGGGAGAAAATTTTTCTTGTTGGTCATGGTGCTCCTGCTGAATATGTGGATGTGTACATATGGAGTGAGCACATGCACAGGCACTCCATACAGAGAGAGCACATACATAGGCCATATGCTCATTATTTTAGAAGTTTCTTTTTCTCTTGTATTTTCATCAAGCTTTTAACANTCAAGGTTGATTTCAGACCTGTATACAGCAGAAGGAAAAATTGCAGGGAGGGAGAAAATTTTTCTTGTTGGTCATGGTGCTCCTGCTGAATATGTGGATGTGTACATATGGAGTGAGCACATGCACAGGCACTCCATACAGAGAGAGCACATACATAGGCCATATGCTCATTATTTTAGAAGTTTCTTTTTCTCTTGTATTTTCATCAAGCTTTTAACAGAGCTATTTTAATTGAGATTAAATATAACTATGTAGGACAGTAACTAAGAAACAAATTCAGTGTTTTCCTCCTCACCCTCTGTGTGTCAGCAACATTCCTTGTGCTCATCCTCCACCTATAAATTAGTTTCTTTTAACCTAGGGCCTGTTGTCAGGAAGAGAGGAGATTGCAGCATTCTTCCAGGCGTGGTGGGGCTGAGTTTCATTTACAAATTTTGTCCAGAGTTGCAACACACTCGTCTGTACCCACCATGTGCCAGGCTTAGCTGGCATGTAAGCATAGCACTAAACTAGAAAAACACTGCTGCAGTCCTATACCTGTGCACATACATGCAAATGTGAGCCCTGTGTCTGTCTTCTGAAGTTCCGTATTTATGAATGGTTTACAAAACCAGCACGTGCTTAGGCTGGCTCCTAGCAGAGACTTACATACAGTTTCAGTAAGGTAAATAAGTTTGCTGGTTTGGTTGTGAAATAATTTTGAAATGTGTTTTTAAAATGCTTAGGACTTAAGACAAAAAGCTGTGCACAAACAGCATTTGTAGCTATAGGAAGAAATAGTTTTCTGTGGGTTATATATCAAACAGTGAGACCTATTTATAAGTCATATGAACTGTGTTTTCAGTGTTTGAATGGTCAGGTCTGCCCAAGTGTCTCACAGGGTTCTAAAGTTCCTTTTTAGCATTTTCTTATTGCAAATACCTCCTAAGGTTTATCAAATTGAATGTTTTGTAATTCAAAGGGTATGTAAATGCAAACAGGAAAAAAGCAAAGAAGATGAAGAATAAGGTTTTCTGAGATGCTGATGGTTCTTCTCTGCTTTTTCTTTAGCTACTGTCTCCTTTCTTGTTCTTTGTGGTTCTCTTATCTACAAAAACATTTAGATTAGTACATTAATTAGTTTATGTTAACCAGCAGAGGGCTTCCACCTCAAAGCAAACAGCCTTATCCCTTCTGCAGCTTCCCTGGTATCCTCTTAATCAGAGAAGTGGGAAATAGACATTTATTTAGTTGTCTCAGGGTAGTTCCCTGCTGGTAAAACGATCTTCAATTACATGTTAACTAATTTTTTTATACAGTTTGTTTTTAACTGGCTTTCAGTTACTTTCAATGCAGCTGTCAGCATTTCCACAGGATGACTCAGTAGACGTTTCTTGTGCTTCACCAAAGTATCCTTTTTCTAAATTTCTAATGTAACTGGTGTGCTGCAAAGTTTCTGTGCAGTCAGGTATTAAAAGTGTTTTAGGCTCCTTCTTAGTATGAACACAGC
>VZUA01100821.1:4314-21293 GCA_013401035.1 Horornis vulcanius
TCACAAAACAATAATACTCCACTCTCTGTTTCAAAGCTTTCATAGTAGCAGTATGTCATTTCAAGAGCATTTAAAATCCTTGATATATTCTAGTCTTAGCCTCAAGAAGTCAAAGGTCTGAGAGGTTTGAAGTGCATCTACTGTGTTAAAAGCCTGTTATCTAACCTCCCCACAGCAGGTTGTTCTTCTAAAGCCTTGTTCCAGTCAAATAAGTTTTTTGTGTGTATGTGACACAAACAGACACAGCCTGTAGAATATAGCAGAGGTTTAATTGATATCCTCTGGAGATGGAGAATCAGCTGAAAAGGCACAGATCCAAACGCAGCAGGGGGCCGGTCTGCCTGCGAGCCAATTCTCAAGCTTTGGGCAAGCTAATTTGGGCAGAGTGAAATACCAACACATTATTCATGGAAATAAGACCAATTAACAAGCAAAGCTCATGATTCAAAGAACCTAGAGCAGGACTTGCCATTAAGGTTTTCTGTTCCCCCTTGTCCTCCAGCCTGGCTACCTTGTCAGGGAAAACCAGAGCTGATAAAAAGGTGCTCCTTGTGGGGCTGGAGAGGGATGAAAGCTTGAGTTGTGTCTTCAAGGTAGCAAACACCTATGGTCTGAAGGTGTTTGTGCCATAAGGTGCCAAGGCATTTCCTTTGTCCAAGTTTTTCCTTATTCCAGGTTTTTCTTTCTTCCACTCCTGCTGTCAAGCAGCACGCTCCTGCAGTGATACGGTGACGCTGGCACCTCTTGGTTTCTGTTCTGCCCCTCTGTATCATGTCTTCATACCCCTTAAATCCCAAGCACTGCAAGATGCTTTCCACTCCACCACAGTGTATTTTGATGGTGTTTCTCCAGCTTGGTCTCCTGCCTAGATATTCACTGAGTCTACTGGCCAAGCCATTTGGAGTGCTGACAAAATGTCTGCCCAGACTTCTGCTGAGGAATGTGCATATGCATATGAGGGTGATGAATAATGCATCTTCACATGCACGGGGGTTTGGTGTGCAAGTGAGGCTGAATGCTTGGCTGAGTGCAAATGAAGGAGGACTCCTTTGAAAAGCAACATCTTTTGGCTAAGTGAATTTAAAAGATAAAAATGTGATGGCAGTGCAGCTAAGCTGCAGCTTTGAGAAATGGATAATATTCAGAATAAATATTACAGTTCTGAATAATGTTTTGGAAAGACCAAAATTCAGGGCAGGGAAAAGCAAAGGTGGTTGAGAAAAACAGCACAAGCCATTTAAGCAATATCAGACTAGAGATACAGCAAGATTTGTGTGTGTGCACTTACACTTCTGCAGTCCTTTGTGCATTCCCCACTTTTCTGCTTTTCCTTTTGCTGCTCCAGTTAAACTTCAGAACCTGACCTGAAACGCAATTCTTGTCATATCCTCCTAGCTGCTGTTTTGAACACATCTTTCATTATCTTTTTCTTGCTTGAAACTTGGCAAGTTTTGACTTGCCAGCAGAGGCTATCCTCCCTGCTCCCCCCTTCCCCCTGTTAGTTTGTAGGGGATGCCTCTTCTTCTTGGGAAGCACTGCCTGCACAATCCATTTCTGCAGTTTAGGGGGAGCAGTGGAAGTGGCCTTCCCCATGCTGACTCACTGCTTTAGTTTTCCTTTTGAACTTTCCTTTTAGCACAGCCATGAGATAGTTCAGTGAGCTAGTGCTTGCTTGTAGTTTAATAATTCAAAGGTGAAGCCAGAATGCCTGCATGAGATGGGAAAAAATAGGAAATAAACTTGCTTCTGTGGCTCCTTTTCCATAGGAAAGAAAAGTGTAAGAAAATTAGGACAAATTCTAGACTTCCTAGTTGTTGTTCTTCTTTTTTCCCTGACATGGCAAGTCAGTAGAATTTAAAGAATTTAATTTCAGGGTAGCAGTTCTCAGCTGTGGCAGATAGTTAAGAAGTGCTTCTTAAAGCATAATAGTTAGAGTAAATCTAAAATTGGAGAAAGGAAAGGAGAACCCAACCCCAGAGGAGATATTTCTTAATTTCAGGCGTGCACTTTTGAATTCAGATTCTTACCTGAATTGGTTTGAACCTGGCAGTCACACACCACTCTCTGGAGTGGCAGCCACGTGGGTGCTCTTTGGTGCTGCAAAGCAGAAAAAGGAGCAGATTCACAAAACAAAGCCCCAATCCCTGTGTGTCTGGTGCTTGGGCACTGGCTGAAAAGTGACACTAGTCACCATGTGCTAGTCTTCACTTGCTTTAGGAGATGAAACCTCATCAGTAATTAATGACAACGTCCATAATTTAGCATTACTTTAAATAACTCTGCATTTTATCTGGCTCAGCACAGGGAAAGGCTGCAAAGCGCTATTTTTGCCATCATGTCTGTTTCCCAGGAAACCTGCTTTAACAGCTTCTTTGTTCTTTAGAACAAAGAATTTGTCAGGTTTTAGGTGGGTTTAAAGGAATTTGTGTCAGATAATTTGGCACTGAAAGAAAAATGCAGATGCTTCTGAATATCCGTACCCACTAAGAGAGACCGTGAAGAATATTTTTAGTGTCAGTTCCGTTGCAGAAAGAAAAAGTGAAATTGCTTTTGGGATTTTTGTAAGGCGTTTTTGTAGAGCCTAGGGTCTAAATGCACCTGCCTGATTTTGTAATCAGGTTAAACATTATTTAAATAGCACTATTAGTGAGAAATTAATGCAGTAATAAACTAATTTCAGCCATTTTAAAGGATTGTCCAGGTTCATCTTTATATAAGGGCAAACACTGCTGAGTATTTTTTATTCTGTAATCAACTGTTGTATGCTGTGCAGAAAGCTGTAATCACAGATATCACAAAGCTCTTATAATTTCTTGATAGAGGTCAGTGCCCTTATCTTCATGTATAAATTCCTAGCCAATGCACAATAGTTTCTTGGCTGTTGCAATTGTGTAACTTTTTTTTTATTTTTAAATTTTAACTTGTGAACACTTTATTGATCAAAACTCCTGGGCTAGGACAGTGAGTAGTAGTTGTCTTTGTAAGGACACATGCTCTTGAGTGTAAGAGAGGTCTTACACAGTAGATGTTCTGGGTTAAACTGATACCAAAATAAAATTAATTTGGAAATGACTGAGAGAATGCTTAGTGCAAAACTGCTCAGTAACATGTCTGGGAGTTCATATGTTTGTGTTATTACATTTTGAAGTTGGGATACAGTTCCCAAAACCAGTGAGATTATTTTGAAGACTCTGCCAGTATTTCATCCTCATTTGAAACAAGAAACTGAATGATGGCACCATCTGGAGAAAAGCTATCCATTTCTGGATCTCTTCCTGAAACCCACACAAGCCAGGTCATGGCAGGAACGTTGCTCCTGCCACGCTGCAGTCTGACAGGTGTCAGCAAAGCTGAACTCTAAAGCTGATTAAACTGGAAGTGAAAACAGAGATTTTCCTATTACATTTGGGCTTTTTGTTGTTTGTACAGGCAGCAAGTTGGTCACATTTAAGTGAACTCTTCCAGGCAGTACTAGAGCACGTCCTTAAGCAATCCTTGGAGGTGATCCTGTCTGCACTGTAAAGTACTGACATTCTGGGTAACCGATGTAGGAAGCAGTAAAGCTGTTTGACAGTATTGCTTAGGTGCACTGTAACAGCTAATGAGGATGTGCAGCCAGTTGTAACTGGCTTTGATGGTAAAAAGCTTAATTTTTAAACTCTGCATATGTACCTGCCCTTTCTCGGAAAAAATTACTGATTCCAGTTTAGATTAATATCCATGGCCTTGAGTTATATGGTAACAAGCCTGAAAACCTTGCTTTGCTGAAAGCTTGTCTGTTCCTTTTTGCTTGCCCCAACTATGTCAGTTGGCTTCATAATAAATATTATGCTTCTGTACTGAGCTTGTCTTGCTTTGATCTTCAGACCAGCATGGCTTCTAAAGCCGCTGATATTAAAGGACTGTTTACCTCAAAGGGATCTCTCTTAAAATGATTGTACTTTATTTTTCAAACTCAAGACTTGCAATGCTGATGCTGAAATGAAGAATTATATACTTCTAGAAAACAGGAAAATAGCAGAGGGCATGTTGGGAGTATTGTTTCCTCCAGAGTATTGAATATCAATGTTCAGTGGTGGCTGTACTAAGAACATACCTGTGCCTTGTAGTGAATACTTAAANCTATGTCAGTTGGCTTCATAATAAATATTATGCTTCTGTACTGAGCTTGTCTTGCTTTGATCTTCAGACCAGCATGGCTTCTAAAGCCGCTGATATTAAAGGACTGTTTACCTCAAAGGGATCTCTCTTAAAATGATTGTACTTTATTTTTCAAACTCAAGACTTGCAATGCTGATGCTGAAATGAAGAATTATATACTTCTAGAAAACAGGAAAATAGCAGAGGGCATGTTGGGAGTATTGTTTCCTCCAGAGTATTGAATATCAATGTTCAGTGGTGGCTGTACTAAGAACATACCTGTGCCTTGTAGTGAATACTTAAAATTGCTTTATGCAGCATTTTAATATTGTGGCATTGTATTACGAGTTTTAGAAGAGTATGAAGTTTGTATGCCATGATTCCATTGACTGTCTTTCCCTGCTCTACACTCAAAATATCTCAATCTTGGCATAGTCTCTGTGGGTAAAAATACTATTTTTTTCAGGTCAGGATATTGCCAGCGTACTTCCTCTTGCAGCAGACCAGCAGTGGGGCACTTTCCAGCTCACAATTGAATGCTGCAGTCCAATTTTATCTCTGTATCATGGTACTGGGACAAAATTGGAGTATCAGATTTGCCAGACTGGATATGTTTGAGGTCATCCATTGAATTCTATGTCCTTGTTGTGATGGAGGTTCAGAGTAGATGCCTCACAGCAAGACACTGACAAGAAGCAACCTTTCAAGAAACAAAAGCAAAAAATTAAAATTATAAGGAGCTACCAAGAGACACTGATGTCCTAATTCTAGAGAGCTAATGGTTGGTTTGTGGACTGAATAAGGAGGATTTCTGTCACTTTAGAAGGTTTCAGCTATATTGGGAAGATAATGGGGTACAGCAGTGAGGCTGCATTTTTCTCTGTAAGTGGTTCAAAACCCTGCTCTTAGTTCTGTCATGAACACAGTTTTGCTGTTGTTCTTTCGGAGCAGATATACTGGTAAAATACATTGTGGTAATTCTATACTTCTTACCTTGCTATGTGCTTCTCATTAAACAGCCCAGCTATGTTGGTGAGGTGGGTCCTCCAGGTCGCAGCTCTTTGGACAGTGTGGAGATGGCATATGCTCGTCAGGTGAGTGGAAGTGAAAAAACTACATTAAACACTGTGTTCTACATGGAGAGAGACAGGGAAAATAAAGATTGGAACTTAGTGTAAAAGAAGACATGGTAGATAAAACATGAAAATATCTGCCTAGAGGTAAAATGCTATCAACAAAAACATAAATCTTGATGTTTTTAGAAGCATACTCACCTGTTTGCTATAGGATATTTTTTGTCAAAAGAGATCCTGAGCATCATATATGACTGTAGAAAGCATTTATGCTGGTAAAGTAAACTGAAACTGAGTTTTCAAAGGCAGTTTTTTTAGGATTTGTGTCAATGCGTACTTGTTTACAAATGAAGGCTTTATATTCCCTTTATTTTCATATGTGGAAGATCATTCTTCTCGTGTATGTATGTAGGAAAAATATGCTGAAGTGTTAATCCTGATGTTTGTTGAGTTATATCCTTTTTTAATGACATTGCTTATGAGAAGCTTTAGTGCATCAGCTACGAATTAATGTGCCTGGTAGCATTAGACTCTCTCTGGAAATTTTCAAGGAAAACTGATAAACATAACCAATTTGTGATTTACATAATCAATTTGTTACTGTTGTTATTTGAGATTATCTGTTTACTAGCACTGTTGAGAACAAAATGAAAGAAAAGGACTTGATTTTTCAAAATGGAATATGTGAAACGACGTAGACAAAGTGTTGCCTAATTTGCACACAATTACTGTTATTGTGTGCTTTGGCTCAGTCTGTGCTGAGGCAGAGAGCAGCTTGTGCATCTGTTTTCCTGCATCTGCATTCAGTTATGGTAACTGGGAAGAAACTAATAGCAAAAGACTCATGGTTGTGCTGATAAAGCATACATTTGATTTAGTGGCTGTTAATAGTTTGTTAATTTAGTTCATATCTACTGCAATACACCCACAGTAAAGGTCTTCTTTAAAGCTAATTGTCTGTGCTTTGAAGCCATCAGTGTTACTCCATGCTGGATTTTGGGTGTGGGAAGCCCAGTCTCTCTAACAGTCCTGGCTCTGGGGTGGCTGCAGAGTCATCGTGGCCGGTGGGCCCTTGTCAGAGTCATGGGCTGTGCACAAACTGCTGCAGTGTGCCCTGGAAATGTGGTGTTTGTGGCCAGGCTTCTGCTACCAAAACACTTGGTGCAGTCACTGCATGCTCCCAACAAGGGCTCCAGAGAAGCTGGCCTGAGCTGTGCTTCTGTCAGCCTGCCGCAGTTCAAGAATTACTGAGTGTCAGCAGTCTGTGTGGAGCTCCTGTGGCTTCAGTGGGGAGTTGGGAGACCTGGAGGTCAGGCAGGAGAGCTGGAGATCCATGCTGCTTCCATTTATCAGCAGCCGTGAAATGTGTTTTAATTACACTGAGGTGATTAATTGTTCTTTGTGGATAGTTCAAACTGTCTCACAGGAACACGGTGACATCCACAGACACGATTTCACTGATGTTGCATTCTCTTTGCAGTCCTGAGCTCTACATCTTGTCTGCACCCTGGGCATGTTGTAGTAGTGCTGCATGCTAAATGGAGTTAAAGTACGGTGGCGTTGCCTTTCTGGTATTGAGAATTACTATTTTTAGACATAGTGGAAGGTCTTTGGGCTGAGAGTAGAATAAACAATAGTAGACAAAGCTCAGTTAAGATCGAGAGTTAAAATGGGAAGATGGGTGAATACATTTAAGGGCAGGCTCTGAAGGGTCAGATTTCTGTTCATTTCCCGGTCTCAGATTTCCCTGAATACTGCCACAAACCAGCAAAATCCTTTCACATCAGGAGGTGGGGGGCTGCCATGCCGGCATGGTTGCATATCACAGCCATCCACTTGTCAGGTCACTTCTGAGTCTTTGTCCTCCAACAATTAGCTGCAATTAGTCTAATGGGGCATTCAGCGCAGAACCCCTGAACAGCTGGACTGCTGATGGCCTGGGCCTTTGAGTGGTGTGCAAGCTTGGGTGATGCCTGATGCCCATTCTTCTACCGTTGGGTTGAAAGTGGCTGATGTGGGAAAGGAGGAGAGGGACTTGCTGGGAACACTGGTTTTGAAACCTGATTTAGATTTTTGCTGTGGCTGGAGATGGAATGGAGCATAATGTATATTGTTGAACATGTTTAATTGAATTATGTTTTAGATTTATATTTATAATGAGAAGATAGTGAATGGACATCTGCAGCCTAACCTGGTGGACCTTTGTGCTGCTACTGCAGGCCTGGATGATAAGGTACTGGCAGTAAGTTAACATAAGGAAACATATTTAAGCTGTTTTCAGGCTGTGGTTAGCAGCCTGCTGACATAGGGGGGAAAAATACTGATATTGCCAAAAAAAAATTGCACGCTCCACAGAAAACACAGAGGCAATACCAGAGTTTTCTCCAATACAGGAGGGCCCACCTGCAATGAAGTTGGTCATGGTGAAAATTTCTTAACAGAGCAAGGAAGAAACAAATCTGGTGTCCCATCATAAGTGATAAGCTGTTAAGGGGAAAATTGCTTTTAATTTTAAATAGATTCTCTTGTGTTTGGTTTCCAAAATGTGGTCTCTTAACGTCCTTTGAAGGTATTTAGTTGCGGGTAAAAGGTGTTCAGTCAGACTCTGCTAGAGCTGAAATAGGCTCTCATAGCAAAGCATAAAAACCCTAGGATTGACTTTGAATCAATGATCTGCCTACTTTCTTTTTCTTTCTATTCCTTTAATTGTATTTCCTTGATCCCTCCCAAAAAAGAAAACAATTGCACAAACTTTGGAGAAATACCTGGAGGAGAGTACTGCAGCAGGGTCAAGCTATGAAAAAACTGTGCAAAATGGGAGAGCAAAAAGCTGCTCAGAAAGCTGAAGGGCAAACCCTTCAATTGGATCTGGGTTACAGATGTGCATCTTCACTCTGAACAGCTCAGTTTTGCAAGGGACAGCACGGGGAGTTTCAGTGTTCTTGAATGGCTTTGAAGCACTGAGATCAAAGAGCTGCCCTTGCCCAAGTGAACAGTGCTGTTAGTTCTCAGTATTTTGCCATTTCAGCAGGGACGCCCTAGTCCTGTAAACATTGATACGATCTTGTCCTTGTGAATAAGCAAATCTGGATGGTTTTCAATCTTTATTTATAACTGAGCCTTTTTCCAAGTGATCAGTGTCGTTTTGATGCTTCTTATCACAGCTGATCACACAGCTTTCCAACAGCAGCCAGAGCCATTGCTTACGTGGAAAGCTGATGATGCTGTGATATATATTGAGTGGGAAGTGTGAACTAGAAATTAGCAAGAGTCTGAGTACCAAGTACCCAGCCTAGTTTTGGAAATAGGTGTCAATTTTTGGGAACAATATTTATAGCCATCTTCTTGCACAAGAACTATGAAGAAAAGCCTGTGAAATTTGAATTCCGTGGGACAGAAGCAGCTTACCTTCATGACTGTGTCCAGTATCTCCATTACAAATCTAAACTGACATGAATTACTCTTGTGTTCTTACGCTTTTCTTAAGCATCAAAACACCATGTAGCTCAAAACAGTGTTGCTTGTTTGTCTCTGTACTAATTGCTGAGGCATGGAACAACTTTTTTATAGAACATCTCTGAGATGTGGGCCATGGTGAAACAAATGACCGATGTCACCCTGGTTCCTGCCAGCGATGCGCTGAAGGTCCGGACCAACATGGAGGTGCGCATGGAGTTCGTGAGGCATGCTCTGCACTACCTGGAGGAAAGGTCAGACGGGTGCTCTGAATACACATTGGTAGAGTTCCCTAATAATAAGCCAGAGTGACTTTGTAGTGCATTTAAAGAGTCAGCTGCCTTCCACTGCCATAGACATGTCTCTTGCCTGTCTTCTTTATTGTGCAGAGCTTAGAGCAGCCGCTTAAATAAAAAACTGTTCTAGTTTAAAATGCCTTGAATCTGTGGGGAGGTTGTTTAGAAGATGCAAAGACTTTTATCCTTTCTTCTATGTTACTTATAAATATTTTATATATGTATAGTGACATGTGAATGTTTTTCACTTGAGGAAAGTGATCTATTTCTCTTCTGCAAAAGAATATCCTCTTTTCTATATGCTCCCCTTCTGATTGCTGGTTGCTGTCAGCAGCCCGTGAAGAGAGCATGGGGGCAAACCTGGTGCAGTGAGTCAGCTTCTGATCATGCCATTTCTACACTGAAAAGTTTTTGGAAAATAGGAAGAAGCTGAAGTTGAGACATGTAGCAGTGATTTTCAGACTGTAGAAGGTGGTTTGCTGTGTGTATGTAGCAAGTACCATGGGGGCCTGAGCTCCTTGATCAATTGAGTTCTCAGAGAAATGCAGGCTGTGAAGCTTCCCAAAGCAAACGCTTATTCACTGCACATGTGGATGGATGCTGCAGTGTCTCTTTTCTAGTAGCTGCAATATGATGCCAGGAGGCTCTTCCAGCCCATGCAAGCAGTAACTGCAGGGTGGTATGTGGGCATTTCTTAGGGATATAGATTGCATTGGAGCATGGAAAGCACTGTGCTCTGACACAGCTCTGTAGGAAGAGATGCTCTCACCTCCTGGCACAGCCTCTTCCTGGCCCTGACAGTTGGTTGTCACACCCCATCAGCACTCGGTGTCACCCGGGGATGGTGGCGGCTGCTGCCTGTGCACAGAGGAGCTGACACATCGGAAGGATCTTCTGTTCCCAGTTCCTCAGTCTCAGCAGAGTGTGATGAGCCAGTGACTCTTAACCTGATTTGCCACATATCCAACTTGCTGAATTTTTGCAGTGCCGTTAAATGCTAACTGAAGTTAGGAGTTACTTATATGTAGTGCTTCCCCAGTGCTCCCAACTGTGGAGATTAGGCCTCTCTGGCTTGGTTTTTTGTTTTGTTTTTTTTAATTAAAACCTTGCCCAAACACTCTTCCTTGCTTCATAGCTTTTCTTCCCTGGTGGGACTTGGCTAATACTAGTGTTTCCATGCCTCACCAGCCCCTCACTCATATATGGAAGAGATGTAATGCCACTCACAGCTGTTTATGCATTAGTTCCTTTGAAACAACTGTGATCTTAAGCCCTGAGGAGCGTGCACTTGCCTCAGCCATAATTCTAGTTATTAAGATACTCTGATACCTGCTTATATAGTCTTTCAGATTTCTGATGGTGCACAAGTCTAACGTGCTGCAGAGAAAGAAAAAGAACTTAATGTCATTTATTGATGCCACTTACTTAGGTCTTCCTTCAGTGTACAAACTACTGAGAATTCTGCTTCTAAACATGAGAATTTGTCAAATTGATCTGCCTTGATTAAATGTTTTGATGGGTTAGTTTAAAACGTTTTCTTAAAGCTGCCTTTACCAGTTATATTTCTCTAAATTCCCTTTTTCTCTGGGATTTCCTTCTGGTAAGTCCATAGTCCTAAGGCTGATATTTTTCCATAGGGCAGGAAGGAGAGACAAACACATCTGTGGTATTTAACTGTTTTCATTATAGGCTTGTTAAAGTATTAGGATGGAAAGGCTTTTTGCCAGTTTTTTTTTTTTTTTTGAGCTTAACTTTGTACTATAAGAATCTAATAACAGGAACTTCATAATTGAGAGTTGAAACTGGAGCAGTCCACCACAGACTCCAAACATGGTGTCTTCTGAGACTGCTAAATACAAGGATCTTCCTAAACTGACTGAAATTTGTCCCTCATTTTGTTGAAATGATGTTTGCACATCGAGTTAATTTGCATTCAATTAATTCTGTCAGATCTGAAAGGCACTGGATGTGGCAGGTGTGTCTCAGTCTGTTCATGTTTGTTTTGCTTGTGTTGTTTTTCAGTTACAAAAATTACACTTTTGTGACAGTCTTTGGAAACTTGCACCAGGCTCAGCTGGGTGGAGTCCCAGGCACCTACCAGCTGGTCCGCAGCTTCTTGAACATCAAACTGCCAGCGTCTGTCCCTGGTCTGCAGGTATGGCCAGCACTGCCAGCCCCTGAGCTAAAACAACAATACAAATCTGGGGGCGCCAGTGCAGCCTCCAGTGACCTTTCTATAAGCTGCTTTTAGGGCAGCAGGCTCTTACTCCTTCTCTAGAATTTTTCACTAGGAAAATGGGAGATGGCAGACAAAATCACTCTCGAGTTCAGAACTAATCCCAAAGCATGGTGGGTGCTCAGTAGCTTGAGTTCTAATTCTAGAAATTGTGGTGTCTTCTGGTCGTCATCTTAGAAATCAACAAGCAAGAATTAAAATGCATTATGGTGGGTCAAAAAAGCAGTAACTTAATTTCCTTGTTTTGCTTTTTCTCTTTTTTTGCATTTATTGTAAGATGATGAAACCATCACCAAATGTGTAATGAATTCATCTGAATTGTAGCCTGGACCTTTTATTTAGGAATCTGAATAAAACTATTCTTATTTGCATGTAGTAAAAAGTGCATTGCTGTGCATCTACAAAATTATCAGATAGACAGTCTGGGTCGAAAAATTAAGTATAAAACTTAAATAAATAAATAATAAATTATAACAGTGGAGAGCACAAGCTAAGACTAGCTGTCTCTTCTTACCTGCTGAGATCAGTGGTTAGTTTGATATCTTTCTGTTTTAGTGAAAATGTTTTTAATACCTCGGTGGCCTATCCCAGATCAATATCCTGTGTGGGAAGGATATCATATGCTAATTCTGGGATTCTCAGAACCTCCCTCAGAATTGAAATCTGGGCAAGCAGAAGAGAATCACACCTTTCACTGCTGAGATGTGCAGGGCTTTGCCAGGATTTAACCCTCACGACCTCTGGCTTCTGTAACAAACAGAATCTTTTACCAATATGACTGTGTGTATAAGGGCAGAAATAATGAAAGAGGCAAAGCATAGAGAAAAATCATTCAAATATGTTGCTTTTAGGAAAAAAATTAAGTATGTCCTACTTTTTTTTCAGGATGGTGAGGTGGAGGGCCATCCTGTGTGGGCACTGATTTACTACTGCATGCGCTGCGGAGATCTGACTGCAGCCATGCACGTGGTGAAACGGGCACAGCACCAGCTGGGAGAGTTCAAAACCTGGTTCCAGGAGTACATGCACAGTAAAGACAGAAGGTAATTGGGAACTAGGAAGGATCTTTGTGAGGGGTGGGAATTGCTGCAGAGTAGTGAAATGATCAGTGGCTGGGTAGAAATACAAAAAGCTCAGGTCTCTTCTGGTGGTGATGGCTGCCTGATGTTTATATTACTTACCTAAATTACATGTGGAAGTTTGCATATTTTAATTTGTGGCTTTGAAGTTGAGAAATCTCCACAGAGAAAGAGTTGTTTGAAAATATTCAAGTTTGCATTTCAAAAATAATACAGTGTGGTGTAGCTTTGCTTTTTTGCAGAAGGGTAAGCCCAGTGTAACAGTGGGATGTGGTATACAATAGATCAGATTTAAGCTGCTGTCATGAGCCCTGTATCTTTTTATTTCCCCTGTTGCTTATTATAGCTGAATTTCCTTTGGGGAACGCTTTTTACTATACCTGTTTTCATAAGAATGCTACACAGGGAAAGCAAGCAGTGTTTGTTAGAGGCCTTTAGAGGCCTCACTCTCACAACTTTCTTGTGTTTATTCTCTTCTTCCAGTTTTTGCTGTCCAGCACTGGACAGAGGCCATCGGCCAAACTGCTGCTGATGTGGCTGCAGAGTGGTTGAGTCAGTGCACCCTGAGTTGTGCTCTGAACTCCACAGTGGTTTTCTTTTCAATCTTTCCACTTGCAGTGAATTTCAAAAAAAAAAACCCAAAAACCCGACAAACAAACCAATAAAAAATAAGTAATCAAGCTAACAAAATAAACTGAAAGGATGAAAATCCAAGTGCCATTTACCGAGTGTGGTGTGCCATGGTGTTCTTGTATAAATCAACCTATTTTGCAGAGAGTATCTAGAAGCACTCATTATATCAAGATTGTTGCAGACACCTTGAAGGTTTTCCTGTCACTGTTTTCATTACAAACACTTTTATGGTCTACAACATAATAGATTTATTTTGTTTTTATTGCAGCTATGAAGAAGAGCTCTGCCTACAGATTTGACAAACAATGCCTTAGTCTAGGAGAACACTTTATTGATTAAGTTCTGTACAATTCTCAACAAGAGGTTGCAAAAAAGAGTGACAAAGAACATTATGACAGTGTTTAATAATGATGAAAATGTCTCTCCTAAAAGACCTCATGGTACAATGACCTACTCTCTTGTTAGTTACTAACACAAAGACTTCCAAAGATGTTGTGAACTTTCTTTTTCTGAAATGATGCAACAGCAGAATTAGACAAAAGTAGCTCATCTGCCACAGTATTAATGTACCCCTAAAGAGACTGTAATATGTGGCTTCTTTCCCTTCAGTGAGCATTTGAAAATGATCCTCCGTAACTTTAATTACATGTTTAAATTCACGTATGCAAAATTTTTACCTACAGTTACAAACAGGAAGTGCAAGAAATATTGACCAGTGCTTTATGCTTCATTGTGCCTTTGCTATGGATATGCACCTATTTACATTGATTTTTATCCAGGTTTCCGCATACAGGGAAAATGGTTTTCATTTCTTTCAATCTTTTCTTTTCCTTAGACTGTCTCCTGCCACAGAAAATAAACTGCGTCTTCATTACAGACGAGCTCTGAGAAATAACACTGACCCCTACAAAAGGGCTGTTTATTGTATTATTGGCCGTTGTGACATTACAGACAACCAGAGTGAAGTTGCTGATAAAACAGAAGATTATCTTTGGCTGAAAGTAAGTGTTGGGGTTGTGGTGCTTGGTTTTTCTTTTTGTAAGAACAGGGCTAAATGGTACCACATTTCTCCACTCCTCTGCTACCCTTTCTACTTCATCAATGTAGTGCATGTGACCTGACCTTGAAGATAATGCAGGGCTGGGAACCTGAATCCCAGGGCTGTTCTTTTACCCTCTGTGCTATTCAGGTGTTAGTTTGGGTACAGTTGTCTTTGCAAGTGTCATGTTCTTCGTCTGACACTGATCTTTGTCAGCTGTTTTTACAAGGTAGTATTAGCTTGCTACAGTGAGGATTTTTTGAATTCTCCTTCCTGGGTGGATGTCTGAAATGTCAGTGTGAATTGACCAAAGACAATATTGTCAATCTTTCTGAAGTCCTTACAGTTTTGGTGAGGGCATGGTAGATACTGGTTGGTACCTGTTTCTCCCCTTTATCAGAAAAAGGGTGGTAGAATTATATATTCATTAATATTGTATTTGTGGCAAAAAATGCTGCTTGAGAGCATTCAGAATCCTAGCATCAGAGTTTGCTGGCACAGACAGAGATGGAAACCCCGGGGTTATATCTGCAGGGATTTCAGCTGTTGCTGCATTAGAGATTTTTGCTTCCCAGCAGTGGGTGGAGCTGATGTTGTTACTCGATGCAGTTAATAGTCAGTTGGTCAAATCCTAGGAGGGACTCAAATGGAATAAATTTCTTCTAAGTGCATTGCTTGTGCAAGGAACAATATCTGTGCTTCTCTTTTTTGGATGTGTTTTTTAGCTGAACCAAGTGTGTTTTGATGATGGTGGCGCGAGCTCCCCACAGGACCGGCTAACATTATCACAGTTCCAGAAACAGCTGCTGGAAGACTATGGTGAGAAACCACAAAGTGATATCTTGCTTGGGGCTCTGCTTTTCTGCTGAGGACATTTTCCAGTTGTTGTTACACAAAACCCAGACTGCACAAAAACACTGCAGCTCTCCACTAGTAAAAGGCATCTTCAGGGTGTCCATGGACAGCCAGCTTCCCCAGAGTCATGGCAGACTTCAATAAGACATGATGAATGAGTCCCACGTTTTCCCAGCAATCCAGAGAGTGAATACTCATCTGTGAACAACACTGCTGCTGTTTCTCCTTTACCCATTAATTGTGGGTTGCTTTCTCTCACCATAAATATGCAAAAGGCCTTTAGCAGAACTTCCAGCTTTGGGAATACAGAACAGAAAAGCAGTCACTACCTAATGTAGGCATTTATTTCCAAGCTTTTCCTCTGTGAGCATCTGGTGTTCATCTTTTCTCTTACATTCAAGCAAATTTCTGGGGACACAAGTCATAGTTCCTTCCACTTAAGAAGGTTTTAAGAACATCCACAGAATACATTTTCCTGTAATCATCATCCAGTCAATAAAAATTAAGTCACTTGGAACTCTCCAAAACATACCAAATTTGATTCTCCACAGCCTTCTATTTGTAGTATCACTCACTCAGATAAAAATGTGTGAAAAAGAAATACAATAAGCTACTTTTGGTGTCACTGAGTAGGAAAATCCCAAGTTTTTCACATTATTTGTACCACTTGGTATGAAGTTATAAATGAAGACAAAACATTATGGTCTTTAGAGAATCTGTCAGAGTTGATGGTTTATTGTCTGAAAAGAATAAGGGAATTTTTCTGAGTAATGGTTTATTCTGTTTCACTTTTGGAATATGACTTTATGCTGTGTTCCTTGATGATAAATCTTCAGTGGCATGGTTGTAGATGAGCCACTGATGTGTGGTTAGGAATTCAGTTTTGTGTACTATGTTTATTTTGGCTGGCACCTAATAAACAGTAACACCGCACTGTGACAGGGAGCATCCAGTGTCACTCATCTCTGACTGCAAAATCATGAAAATAATGTGAAAATGCTACATGTGTTGTGGTTCTTTTTCAGGTGAATCCCATTTTGCAGTGAACCAGCCACCTTTCCTCTACTTCCAAGTGTTGTTCTTGACAGCACAGTTTGAAGCTGCAATTGCGTTTCTTTTCCGGACAGAGCGCTTGCGCTGTCACGCCGTTCATGTTGCTTTGGTCCTGTTTGAGTTAAAATTGCTCCTGAAAGCATCTGGGCAGAGTGCACAGCTGTGTAAGTCCTATTTACTTTACAGTAAAGGAATATTATTTTAGCCCTCAGAGTACCCTCTAGAAACTGTAGGTCTATGTGATTGATCGAAGATTTATCAAAACAATCTCATAAAAGTTAATTGTTTTAGTTGCATTAGACTCTGGATCATGGTTCTGACTAATTTGAGTTGAAGATCAGCATTTTTCTTGGCATTAGATTCTCTGACAGTGCTGTTTCTGATATTGCAGTAAGCCATGAAGCTGGTGACCCTCCTGGTGTCAGACGTTTAAATTTTGTGCGCCTTTTGATGCTTTACACCCGTAAGTTTGAATCAACAGATCCAAGGGAAGCTCTGCAGTACTTTTACTTTCTCAGGTAGGAGCTACTATGTCTTTAGATCCTCTCCTAGTTATTACTGCTTCATTATTCTTATCTGGAAAGTTCTGAGAAACAGAAGTACCTTCCTCCCTTTCTTTTATAGGAACGAGAAGGACAGCCAAGGAGAGAATATGTTCTTGCGTTGCGTTAGTGAAATAGTAATTGAAAGCAGAGAGGTGCGTTTGGCCATGTTTTGCCTTCCTCAGTTTAACTGAAATTTATTTCTTCGTTAAAATCCTTTTTAGTCAGGACAGTCTCAGAGTTGCTTACTCTTTCTGCCTCATGCAGACCCAGATACAGGAGGTCTTGCAGTGGCCTTATGTTTGACATTTAATCATGGCTTTTTGCCTGTTATTTAGTTACAGATACTTTTGACGATGGTCACTGTTTTTCATTCCATGACTGTGTCTTTGTACTTAATAAATATGTTATGATGTATGTGCAATTCATCTCTCTGTTTTTGTTTCCATTTTCTTCTTTATGTCTATGTGGATATAGTTTGATATGATTCTTGGAAAGCTGGAAAAGGATGGTAGTAGGAAGGTGAGTACACAATTTATATTTTACATTATAAGTACTACCTATGTATGATTTCCAA
>VZUA01100862.1:0-7500 GCA_013401035.1 Horornis vulcanius
TGTCAGCAGGGATGAGCCAGGAAGGGACTGTCCCCAACCCCTGCTGGTGATTTGGAGCCCCTGGTTTGTTTGTCCAAAGCACAGAGGAGCAGCATCTTTAACCACCAGATCCATGGGTAATTCACTGGGAACACAGCACAGACTCTGGTTCCCACTTAGTGGGATTGGAGCAATCCTATAAAGAGCACAGATATCCCATGAGCTCATTCCCAGGTTTGGGATGGAGCCTGTGCAGAGCCCTGTGTACACCAACAACAGCTCCACTCACCATTACTGAAGCACAGAGTTAATTCCAATTATTCTCAAATACAGCATCACCACAATAGCAACAAACCTCTTGATCCTCAACTCCTCCAAAAGCTGCTCAGCGTAAGTTTAAGACCAAAAGGTGCTGATTTTGCAAGGAGTAAACACACAAAAATATATTGAAACAACATTTCTGAACATTTCCAACCTCTTCTCACAGCAATTAAATAAAAATTAAATGTAATTGACTGAATGCAGGACTTGGCGAAGAAGGTGGAGGATGATCTCATAAATGCCTGGGATGACCAAAACTCAAATAAAGCCAGAGAGGAATTTAATTCTGTATTTTGGATTGCAAGAGACACTAAGATATTAAATCTCTTTTGTTCCTTACGAACCACTTGCAGCTCCAATCTGAGATCCAGCCCTCAGTGGTGGATATTTAAATTTAACAATGTCACAGACCTTTGATAAGCTTTGGAAAATTTTGGAGCCCAGGTCATGATGATATACAACCCCCAGTTATCTTTTGTACATCTCCCAGGTGTGAAATTAAAAAATGAGATGTGATTGATGGCAGCAGAATACACAAGTTGTGCTTTTGAGGTCAGGGCTGTCACATCCATTTCATAATTACATGCTTCAAAGATTTATTAAAAGTTCTGGAGAACAAGGAATGTATTGGAAGAGAGACAAAGCAAAAGGCTGGATAGATTTTGGGAAAAAAAAAAGAAGTACATCAGTAATGTGAGGAGATGCCTCAAAACAGAGGGTTTCCAAAAGGGGAAAAAGTAAAAAATACATATATATATATGCTTGTACTGATTTAGAATAATGCTAAAAAATAAAAAAAATTGCAAAAAAAAAACCAAAACCAAATTTTTGAGAGCACAGAATAAAGTCTCAGTAGCAGCAGGAGCCAGAGGATAAACATGAGGTTGTAGAGTAAAAAATGGCTTGTTTTCATTTCCTTAAAGGGTTTTACTAAGAGCCAACGATGATGCAAACCTATTTAATCTTAACCTGAAGTTTAAGTGAGCTACAGAGAACGGGACCAGCATCTACCAAACACAAAGGGATAAAACCCCACCTGATACCACAAAAATGAAGTTAATGTTTGAAGATGCTCATTTACTCACCAGCTGCCTCCAGAACCAGCTGCAGCCTGGCTTTGGCCTGTTCAGCAGGAGTCTGCAAGAGAGGATTGATCAGCTCACACCTGGTTGGACATGGGACACTCCAGCTCTGACATTCCCACCCTCCACACCAGCCAGAGGAACGTCCAGACTGGAATCACACCGAGGGAGGAATTAGCAAGGAAACCCTGAGAGCTGACCCAAAACACCGTCCCCACGAGGTGCCTGTGGCACCGTGCCCAGCTCCCCTCCCAGCCCCCCAACCCCAAATCCTGCCCCAAATCCCGGTCACCCTGCTCCACACAAGCTCAAAAACAACCTCCAAAACGCCCCAAAACTGGGCTTAACGTGATTAATCTGGCGAGCTTTTCACACTTTTCTCTCCTCTGNTGGTGTTTTGAAGCTTTGGAAACTCTTCTCAAGATCCCAAATATCTGCAAGGGGGAAATTTATATATAGGAAAATAAAGATGAGAAGCTGTGGCTTCCCCTGGATCCCTGGAAGTGTCCAAGGCCGGGTTGGACATTGAGGCTTGGAGCAGCCTGGGGCAGTGGAAGGTGTCCTTGCCCAAAGCAAGAGATGGGATGGGATTTAAGAGCCCTTCCAACTCAAACCATCCCATAATTCCATGATTTTAATGAGGCAGAGCTCTTTGCCATGAATGCCCCAACTGGTGATGCTCTGCATGGCCTCACCACCCTCATCTACACCCCTGAGGAGAGGCTGACAATGACAGAACAATTCCATTTCTACTCCAAGAATTTACAGACTGCTCTTTCCAGCAGGAGAGATGCTGCATTAAAATGCAATTTAAATGAAGGTCCAGATTTGGGTTGTACAGAGATCTATTATTTTGAGTTCAGATTTTTGCTGTTTGCATAAACCCAGAATTATTGGGCAGAATTTATTATTATAGATGCAATATGGATCCTACCATCAAGACCTGACCACTAATCCTGGTGGCAGCAAGAAATATCTTGAAATTTATCATAAATTATCTTCCCATTTCTTCCTCTTGCCATGAACTAATCATTGCAATCTGTTCTGGCATCATAAGTACGTCACGGGAGGAAAGGAAGGAGAGGAAGGGAAAGATCTGCTTTTTATCCAGAACAAACTTGCCCAGCTTCAGTTTCAGAGAAGCTTTACTTGGGTTTGTGGTTTCTCCATTCCATGACAACTGTAAATTAAAAAAAAACCTACCAGGATTAGCTGAGTTTGGCAAAATTTTGCAGGACAAGCAGAGAACAAGAAGTATCTGGTGTCCAACACCACCTGTGCTCACGTCTGCATGTGAACAGCCCAAGTCTTTGTGCACCTCAGGCATCAGGTGGGCTCTGGCATCCCAAAACACGACTTTCCATTCCTACAGCAGTTACCCAGTTCAGATATTTAACCAAAAAAACCCCTGGATCTCTCAAACCCCTGATCCCTTCTTGTTGGCCACACAACCACCACTGTCCAGGCACCACTGACTGGAGAATGGCAGTTTTAGGATGTTTGTGTCCAGCACCACCACACCCACAAGAATTCCATGAAAGAGCAAATGCCAAGCCAGGCTCCAGAGGAGGAGAAGGGAAGCAACAGCAGCTGTACAAATGCCACTGCCAGCACTAAACACAACTGATCCCGCTGCTCTGAGCAGCTCCCAACACCTTTTCCCACTCCTCCCATGGAGTTATGGATGTGTCTTGGTGGTGTGAGGGAGGGAAGACTCCAATTCTTCTTTTACTCAGCAATATCCCCCTGGGAGCAGCCCAGGCAGCTGCTCTGGAGCATCTTCCCCTCTGCCCTGGCCCCAGGTGCTAATTCTCCACGGGTGTCCTTCATCCACCAGAGAACTCCACAGCCACCCTTTTATCAATCAATAATCCCCAGCCAAGGAGTGCAAGAAGGGTTCTGAAATAAAGGTGACTGGCTTGGCCCCAGAACATCTCTCCAACTGGTGGATGAGGCCAGCACTGGGAGGGAAAGAGAGGATTTCAGCTGAAAACCACAATTAGAGCCTCGAACAAGCCGGGAGCTGTGTGTGAGAACAAGCAGCTACCCGAGGTCAGTATTGATTTAGGGGACCATTAAGTGAAAAAATTCAGCAAGACCCTCAGGAAACTTCAAAATGGTGAAGTGATTGGCGGAGGAAACATTACCAGAGTGATGCTGAGCAAAATAAACCCTTGTACTTTCCTTATGGTCTTGAGCATAATACAGAAAGAAAAGAATTCAAAGAGAGTAAAAGGAAAAATACAAGTATTTCTAGTGCCAGCTGGTGAAGGAGCCCACTAACTGTAAAAGCAGGAGAGGAATTCCCTAAAATTCCTTACCAAGCACACTGTAAAATGACCTGAGGTCATCCTCAGCAATGAATTTTACAGGTGTCCAAAAGTGTCTGCTGAGACACTGGAATCCCAGCTCAGGAGAGGATGGTATTCCATGGGACACCATCAACCAGAAATACCCCTGTGATTAATAACAGCTTTTAATATTTCAAGCAAAAATTGGATTAGAACATTCAATTTTTAATGACAGATTTATGAAGAACCTTAACTTGTATTTCTTTGCAGTTCATCCACTGCATTCCATCACTTCTCCTTTCATAAATAGTTATTTTAATAAAACTACACTAAACCCATCTCACAAGGTTAAATTTGGTGGGTTTTGTGTAAAAATCCCCACATAAGTTGCTTGTCACTCACAGCTGCAGGAAACAAGTGCTGTGTGATGGGCAGCTCCAGAACTGCCAGGAGAGCCATGGTTGGCTTTGCAAATATTCCATTTTAAGGGAGATTCAGCTTCTCAATTAATTAACAGATTAGAAAAAACACTTTAATTCAGCTTTAGTACGTATTTTTAAAATTATTCCTGCTATTTGGGATGAATGGTAAACGTTCTTGACAGAAGAAACAATGTTAAAGTGAAAACTCGAGAACCCCAAGGAAAAAAATTTGAGAAACGTGAAGTTTATAAACAGAGCCCAAGTTTCTGCTGGAGCCAGGCACTGGGAATATTGTGGAGCAGAGCATTTGGCTCTTGGCAGCACTGGAAAACTTTTATCCCAGGATTCCAGCAGTTCCTGATGCTGCAGCATTTTCAGTTGGAATGTTGCCTTCCTGAATTTTTATCATTATGGAATTTCCTATGGAAAATGTGCTAAAACTGGACAGGTTCCACTCCTGCTGCTCATCCCGGAAACTGCTGGGGTAAAATTCACCTAAAGGACTTTTCTGTCTTAAAACATCTGGATAAAAGCCCCACAAACTTCTGGTGATGGTGAGCAGTTTTGGGGGTTTTTACACCAACCTTTTCTCCTTGCATTTGATAAAGACAAGTCTCAACATTCCCAGGAAAACCTCTCACCTGAAACTACAATTCCATGTTCAATTTGCAGAGAGGATGTGGGATACCAAACCAGTTTTCATGAAAATAATCAAACTGCTAATTTAAAAACAGGTGAAAATTGGAAATGGAAAATGAGTTGCGGTTGTATCCACTGTGGATCTTCTCATGTCATTCCCTGGGGTTCACATTCCTCTGGATGCAAGTGCAGGTGGTAAAATCCCAGTTTAAAAGCAAAATCCAAACAATATCCAAGGAGTCAGTAAATAAACGCTAATTAAGTAACTCCACATCAGAGCACAAATCCATTCTCCTGCTTTAACTCCAGCCTCTCATCCCTTTCCTGGGGACATTTATCTGACCTTTCCCAAAGCCTGATGAGCTCAAAGAAAGGTTAAGGAGAAGAGTAACAAGAAAAAGAGTGAACAAAACACACATTCCTCAGTTGTCTGAGGAGGTGGCTACCCAAAACTACTGGGAATAATTCCAAAGCAGGTCAGAAACCTACAGCAAATGTTTGGAAAGAATTCCAGGAAAAAGAAAAGCTGGCAAGGCTGAGAATGAAAGAGAAATTCCCCAGTGGAAGTGTAAGAGAGCCTTCCCCAGTGGAATGAGGCCTGAGAGAGGTTGTGGCTGCTTGGGATGAAGGGAATTGTTTAGCAGGGATAAATCCAGGGGTTCTGGTATTACAGGGATGGAATTCCCGTGGAGGAAGGAGAGGAAAAGGAGAACAACCCCCTTCAGGGACTGCCAAATGCCATTCAGGGAAGCAGTGGCTTACTGGAGAAACAGCCACACCACACGAGCCTATTCCATCACCCCCCACACGCACAGGAACACCTTGGAGAGAGCAGCTGGTGCTTCCATGGAAGTGCCAAAGGCTGTGATCCAAGTCCTGTGTAAGACAAGGAAACAATCCAATCCCACTTCTGCCAGGAGCCCCTGCCTGCTGCTCCTGTGAGGCTGGAATGGTGCTCCAGCTGCAGTGGGCACGGGGGAGTGATGCTCAATGACAACATCCCAACCCATTCATACAAAATCCAGGTTTTTGGGATACAGGAGAGTGACCAGCTGGAGTGGTAACAGCATCCTGGAGTGGGATAGATGCAATTCCCACTGGGAGAACCTCTCTGCCTCACTGCATTCCCAAAAAAGCAGCACCAATCCAGGAAAACCCCAGTTTGGGGGTGTGGGCAGTAAAAAGGAGAGCTCAAGTGTCAGTGCTGGGAAGAGCCAAGGAAGAAACCAAACAGAGGGGATACACCTAAAATCACATTTGAGTTTATTCCATAAGTCAGGGGCCTGCCTTCACCTGAAGCATCATCCATCCCACTTCCAGCAAATCCCAACAGGAGCCTAAGCCCAGCCAGCTTTTAAACAGAGTTTGATCAAATTGTGGAAAAGATTGTGGGACAGGTTCATCATAGGAATGCTGGATTCCCTTCCTGCCATTTACTCCTCTTCGGGTGATTAAAAAAAATAATTACCAAAGAAACTGAAAATACTTATTTGTATAAGAAGATACTTCACAGGAGAATAAAATACTAAAATAAAACTAAAACCAAAGTGGATTGTGAACTTGGAGTTGTCATCTTTTCCTTACAGAAGTCTTTGAGGGTGGCAAATTCCAGATTGACAAAGGAATGGTTTTCACATTAAAAACATAAAAATAAAATCCCAGAGAAGAATCCTTAATCTGAATTAATAGCACAGAAATATAATAAACACATCTGGCACTATTTGAATTAAACCCCTGCATTTTCAGGCATAAATCAGCTGAAAAGATTAGATGGGAAAATTATATTTATGTCTGAGATTTTTCTCTGATACAATTAATCAACAACAACACTCAGGAAAAGGCTATGGCAGGAGTGGATCCACATCCATCTGCTCCCCAAAAAATCATCTTAAATTTATCAAAGGGAATTATAAGTGCAGAAAAAACATGTAAAACATGGAATAATGGCAATTTCTGTCCATGGAATGCACAGATGCTCTTGGTACTTCCACAGAAATAAAGAATCCAGCATCAGGGATGGACTAATTAGGAAAGGGAAATCATTAACCAAAAAAAAATTGGCAGAAAAAAACAAATTTAAATTTATGTAAAGGCCACAGAAAAGATGACTAAGGATGAAGGGAAGAGTCCAGCTTAATTAGACACCAACACCACAGTGAAGGGAAAACCTGGCTATGGAACGTGGTTCCTCCAGCCAGAGCCAGGAAAAAAAACATCTGAACCTTGACAGAAAGGATGGAAAACTTTCCCAGAGTTCTCCTCCTCCAGGAGTGCTAATTTATCAAAATAGGGAAGGAGAGAGACAACAATGATAAGACCCAATCCTGAAATTCAGATTAAATTAGGCAGAACTATAAAATCCCAGCTCTAAACTACAGAATGGGAATTCAGTTGTTGGAAAACATGAAAATCTAAATGGAAAGTCCAGATTTTCTGCCAGAACACCAAAGGATATTCAGACTCCAAGGCTTCCATCTGATGGAATTCTCACACAAATTCAGGATCAAAGGGAGAACACCTTAAACTGTCCCCAAACATCAGCAGCACCTCGACCTGAGAGCTGAGGATTCCCCAAATCCTCTCCCTCCTCCCATCCAGGCCACAAACTGCCACTAAAACATTTGGATTTGTTAACTTGAATTGTGGATTTTTCCCTTCACTCCTCTCTACCAGGAGCTGCTTCCCAGAGCTGGGTGGGTTCTAACCCAGGATCTCCAGAGAACCCCTGGAACACCAGGTGGGTGCACAAATCCCATCTTGTTTCCA
>VZUA01100917.1:0-12217 GCA_013401035.1 Horornis vulcanius
CTCTAATCCTAAACGTGTATAAATTAAAAAGTTTTGTTGCAGACACCTATGAGGTCAGGATTTCATCACTTCTTTGACATATTGAAGTCCACATCATGGTCCCCCTTGAAGGTGTTAATTTGGTTTCAAGAATAAGTTTGGGGTTTTTTTTATTTAAATACTATAAAGCAACTTCTGAAGGTACTTTGGGAATAATTTCAGTTTGGGAAAAGTTCAATTTCCAAAACAATCTCAACTTCCAAGATGTTTCCTACACATGACTGTTTCTGTAGAATGCAGATGGGGTGCATGAGGGAAGAGTGATAAATACATGAGAGTTCATACTCGGAAAGGTAACATTCATTATTCTTTAGAAGGCACTATGTGAGAACAATGAAGATGAGACACATGTAACAATAAAATTGAGGCACATTTATCAGTTAAAAACCAAGATTCGGTATCTTTTAAGGTCCCCCAAGAATGTATCTGGATCCATAATAACCTCTAACTGGTGTCAGCTAAACTGGTTAAGACTGCCAAGTACTGAAGAATTGAATTTATAAAGAAATCTGTCATGATGGGTATAACAGTAGACACTGTCTTAGTGTAAAAATGCATCCAATTTCTTTTTGATATGTTCAAAAGCATCTTTCCCCATATAGTCCATGCGCCCCTCCTCCCATTTTCTCCGTTCATCTTCTGGAGTTGGTTTTGCTGGTTTAAAGTGAATAGACAGCTCTGAAACAGAACAGGCAACCTCATTCTGTGGGAAGAAGAAGAGTGGGAAAACAGTCATTTGGTTGTTCTTATTTTAGTATTGTGAATTTAAACTTTAAATGATACACTTCTACACTCCCAGTTAAAACAATAAAATAAACAATATTCAAATATTCATTGATTCATTGTTTTGGTAATGTGACCTCATTTTCCCATGATTTTAGTATGTTCCATGGCATCTTTGAATATAGTAAGCATTTATTTAACTGATCTTAGCTCAGATCTTGGCATATTCAGAAACAATACAATGAAAATATTACAAATACTGCCTGGTTAGGATAGAATGTCTGCTACAATGAAGAATTTACAATTTGTCTGTTCACATCTTGTCTCCAACAGGTTTTTATGTGAACATACATTTCTAGAGTTTTTGGTAATTTGTTTTATTTGAACTCTAGTGAAATCAGTATTATTTAGCAGATGTAAGACACATAGTTCATTAAATTAATTCAAAAGATGGACACTATTCATTTTACTAACAGCTAGCTCATTTGGAATAATACTCCAAAATTGTAAATGCTGGTTCAAAGTCACGTCATCATAGGTGCACAAGTGCAAGACACATTATTAGTGATAATTTCTACCACATGAAAGAAAGCTGTGCCCACAATTGATAAATGCCAGCAAAAAGGGAACATCCCAACAACTAAAATCTGTAATAAAGACAAACTATAACAAGGACTAATCAAGGCAGCCACTGAAAACCTGCTTTCAGTACTACTCAAAGATGCTCATAGGAAAACAACTCATGTCATAAACAAAACTGAAATCAACTAGAACGGCTTTCTAGTGAATACCTTACAAATTCAAGGTAAAAACATTTCAGAATAGATTTTAATGGGCAGGAATCAATGTCTTAAACTGACTAAATGCCCTGGAATATCCATTACATCTGCCAGTTTGGGGCAGATAAGGCACAGGACTTGTGCAAGACAAGGTAAGGTATTTCAAACAGCCAACATACAGTAAAGTGTGAAGATTCCTTTCTTTATCATTTGCAAGTTTTATCAACAACTTTGGAAGCATTAACAAAACTACTGGAATCATCATATTTTTAGAAATTAAGAATTTTAGCTTGGGCCCAAATACCCCTGGCTGCACAGGAACTACAGTTTTATTCCTCAGTTGTAAAATATTTCACCGTGGTGCTTCACAATCATACAAAAGCCCTCAGTAGGAAAATGGCTGTGTTGTGTACCTTACCAATCCTTGACATTCTGTCAACCCCATCAGCACCAAGTCTGCCCTTGTCACACTGCCCAGTGTGCAAGTGCCCATAAATGCAGGGCAAGATCACAAAGGAAAACCTAGTCGCTCAGGCTCCTGCACATTCCCTTTCCACTTGCTTGGAAATATCACTTCAGCAGGTAAAAAACCCACAACAAAACAAAACAGAACAGAACAGAACAGAACTAACAAACACAAAATACCCAAACAGCTCTGCTTGTGTTAGTACTGGAGAACTAAAATAAACAGCATGCATTGATTACTCAGGGGTTAGCACAGGAAAACACACATTTAAAAACTCAGCTTTGAAAAGAAAACTAGAAAGGGATCACAACACAATACTGGAAACAGTTAAGGAATTACATGGCTAAAAGATTAATGAATTTATTTGCACATTGCATTATAATTAGTTGAGCTTTCCCAAATTTAGGTTGGCAACAGAGATGCACACGCAGTTATCAATGGATGTTCAATGCACAAAGCTACATGTACCATTTCTGAGGCTTCCTGAAACGCAGGTTGAAATACAGGTTGTTCTGAAGGTCTGTCAGGCTCGGAGAGATGGACGCTAGAATCTCTTGGTTCGACTTCATATACAGGTTGCTAAAATACAGCCACTGAAGTTTTATTAGGAGAATATTTTCTCATAATTTCCTTTTCATGAGAATTTATACAACACAATCCAATCCAATCACTTTTAGTCTTGGGGTAGGGTAAAGCAATGGATGGGAGGAAAGCAAGGAAGCACATTACCACCAAGCAGAAATTTCATGTCACCCAGCTTTAGCTATCAAAAATGGTATTAAATCAAAGCTCCCCCTGCAATCAATCTAGGATAAGTACCTCCAGAGGGCAGCTCATGTCATCCTAAAAAAGGTTCAAAGTGGCTGTCATTTTTCAGTGACTACACATACAGCCTGGGAAGCAAGCTTACAGTAGACGCCTTCCATTTATGAGGCCAAACTTCAACAAGAAAAATCTCATTTCAGGATAACAGATTGCTCTCACATAAACTTTTTATATGTATGAAATAAGAACAGAACAAAGTACTCCAAAACAGAGGTAAAATAGATTACCCAAAAAATATTGTCCCAAATATTTGCTTTGGACAGACAGCAAAACATAAATGAGCAGACAGACCCTATTCTGAAGTCCTTTACCCCAAAACAATCCCACAAGACAATAGAAGCTGAGAAACAAAAAGTGAAACAATGGTATTGTTAAGTAAGAAGGGAACCAGGCTATTATTTTCCAATTAATGGAAATGGAATTAATGGCCTTCTGATAAGCCAGTCCTCGTAATCAAAATAGTAATAGAAATTTAAATTTTAATTAAACTACTTTAGGCGAACATTATGATTTTTTTTACCCCAAACAAGCGTCTTGATAAAGTGTCCGTGCTTAGTTTGAGCCTTTCCAGTCAAGTCAGATGCATAAGGCACACAAGAAAATACACCATTTGCAAATGAATTTTTTTAAGTTATTGAACTGTAAGGCCTGCAATTTTCCTTCAGCCCCTTCACACTCAGAGGGGAAAGGGAAGAAGGGGGAGGAAAGGGGAAAAACGGGAAAGCAAAATTACATTTTATTTTATAGAGTAACTATAGCCTAAAGAAATGAAGGAAAGAACATCTTAAGAGTTGTCTTCAGCTTCAGTTCTAGAGTGTAGTTCACAAATTGCAATGCAGATGACATCAGAACACTGATTTTATTTTCTCCCAGTTGTACCATGGGGTAATATGGTTTGTCATGCACTATGTAATGACTTTCACCTGCAGAGGGATTGTGCTATTATGTCCAACTTAATTCCTGCATAAAATAAGTGCAACAGTGCAACAGAAACACACAAATACAAGAGAAGTGAAAAAAGAAGCCTAAAGTCTGCAATGTTCATCAGTGGATTTTTTTAAGGCTCTCCTTGTTGCTCAAGCCACAGATATTTGAGGAACAGTTTTCTGGGTCAACACCTGTGGGAAAAAACTTTCTACAGAAAAATTATAGAAAGGATTTTAGTTTTAAAAATATTAATTCACAAAAGTATTAATATTCAAAATATTACATGGTAGAAGATTTATTTTATTTTACATTTGATTAAGTACTTAACAACTTTGAATAAATAACCTCTTCCTAAAATGTGAAGCATACTCTTTCAACTTCCAGACATATCATACATGCATTACTAAAGATTAAAGAAAATAAATAGGCTCTAGATTATTTTTAATGCTAGTGAGAAAATTCAATAGCTGCAGTTAAATTGAAGGTACGATCTTCCAGATCAGAAGCATAATGAAAGAATCTCCTTTTGGCATATAATTTGACTTTCTTACTGCATATAATAATATACAACACACTCACAGCTTTGAAAGAGAGTTCCTCGGGTGAGCATGCTGTGGGATTTACTTCATTTGTCTGCTCTGGGAGCTCAGGCTTTTGTAGAGAACCGGCCACGTAAGGACTGACCTTCTTCAGGGTAACTTCAACTCCATTGAAAGTGTGCTAATGAAAACAAGAATACCTCACCACTGAAATACAATTTTTCAGGATGGTAATAACATATTTACAACAGTTGCACTTCCTTAGAGGGTTTTCATCATTAAAGTAATAACTTAATACATGCAAAAAAAGTATATGATCCTAGATTTAGAGCACGCTGCAGTTTAGGTTTTTGCTCTTTTTGCACTCATAAGTACACCAGCATCATGAGGTAATTCTAACAGGTATTTCTACCTTCCTTCACCATAGCTACAATATTTCTTTAATATGCAATGACTTAAAAATTAAAGCATGTTAAAGTCTAAGATCAAAAACTACCCATTCCTTCCTCTGCTTTTCAATTTGTCATGAGGTTCACAAGCCAAATTATTCTCCGAGGCTTTGATGGTAAATATTCAACTGATCTTATGGGACTATGCAATTAGTTCAATTATGTTAATAATTTAATATTACAAAACATTAAGAAAATATTTACATGTACATAAATGGGATCTAATTTGTCTTGTCTGGATACAAAATTAAAAATTGTACTTCTATACATTTCTTTATGCTGCTGGTCTCTAAGAAATCATCTATTTATGACAAACAGACTTTTTTTGTTCTATTCATGAAAAGCACACATTGCTGCATTTCCTTTGAAGAAAAAAAGCATAAAGAGATCAGTAAATGTTTGATGACATAGGAGTACTGTACATAACATCCCAAATACAATTAACACTGCTTTTGCAAACCTGATTTATTTGTTATGACCTCATAAAATAAGTTAGAATGTAGTTCTGAAAAGGTAAATTTTATTACAGTTCAAGAGCTAGTTTGTTGGCCTATATCAATTTAGCTACAAGAAAAACAAAATCTGATTGTTTCCTGGTCCAGATTATCCCTTCTCTGGCTAATTTGTATCATATTTTGTATACACATAGATTACCATAAAAATTTTATCAATTAAGAGGATGGCAGGATACCTTGGGAAGGCAGATAGTAGTAGAAATCCTTCCTAAATGGATACTTTGGACACTTCTACTACTAACAAGCAGATATTAAGTTTTCCCACCCATATTGCGATTGCATGGCAAGGTTTTGGTAGCAGGGTAATTCCAGGAGTAGCTTCTGTGAGAAGCTGCTAGAAGCTTCTCCCAAACCCAATGGAGCTAATGCCATCTGGCTCCAAAATGAACCTGCCACTGGCCAAGGCTGAGCCCATCGGTGATGGTGGTGCCGCCTTTGGGATAACAGATTGAAAAAGGAGGAAAATCCTCCTTCTTAAAGGAAGGAGGAAGGAGTTGCCTTACCACTGGACAACTGCAGACAGAGGAGTGAGAATATGTGTGAGCAATAGCCCTGCAGGCACAGGGTCACTTGAAAGGGAGAAAATGCTCCAGGTGTCAGAGCAGAGATAACCCTGCATCCCAAGGTGCATCAGGATGTCCTTCTGTAGCTCATGGAGGTCCATGGTGGAGCACAGATCCTCCTGCACTCCATGGTGGACCTGACACCACAGCAGACTGATGCGTGAAGGAGGCTGTGACCCCATGGGAAGCCCGTGACGGAGCAGGCTCCTGGCAGGACCACTTGACCCATGGAGAGAGAAGCCTGCAGTGGAGCAGGTTCACATGCAGGACTTGTGTCCCCATGGGGGACCCACACTGGGACAGGCAGTCCCTGAAGGACTGCATCCCCCAGCTCCTGGGAAGGACTCATGTTGGAAAAGTCCATGGAGGACTGTTTCCCATGGGAGGGACTCCACACCTGGAGCAGGGAAAGATAGTGAGGAATCCAACCCCTGAGGAGGAAAGAAGCATGGACAACATGCAACGGACTGACCACAGTCCTCGTTCCCCATTCCCATGTGCCATTGTGGGGAGGAGTCAGAGAAAACAGGGATAAAAGTGAACCCAGGAAGAAGTGGGGTAGGGGTCAGTGTTCCAAATCTGGGTTTATTTCTCATTACTCTGCTCTGATTTGATTGGTAATAAATTTGATTAATTTCCCCAAGTTCAGCCTGTTTCACCTGGTGAGAGATCTCTGCCTGTCCCTATCCAGACCCATGAGCCTTTCCTTACATTTCCTCTCCCCTGTGCAGCTTAGGAGGAGAGTGATAGAGCGGCTTTGGTGGGCACTTGGAATGCAGCCAGAGTCATCCCACCACATCATGTAATTTCTTCCTCTAGCAATTTCCAGAATTTTTGGTTTTAATTTCAACATATTCCCACTAACTCCTCATCAGTTACCTTGCATTCCTCAGATTCTGATTCTTCCATCTTTTGAAGTTTTTCCAACAAAGGCAATATACTGGCACTGTATATATTCCACCAGAGGGCAAGAAATGACAGTTGATGAAAAGATCCAGAGGTGGTGCCATCCTGCATAACTCTCTTTGTTTGAAGGTTGTATTTGTAGTTCCAGGGCTTTCTTGCTCCCAAGAAGTGAACAACTTTGGCATCTCTACCAAAACTGTAGAGATCAAACATACAGGTCTATACATAAAATATTTCTTTAGCTTACATAGCTCCTAGAAGAAACATGCCTACTCACAGGTGAGGTAATTTAACATTTTGCAACAGCAACACATTTGAGATTATATGCATTAATACTTTGTTTCTATCTTCCTGGTTTAATTCATCTTGTTCAACACACAAAAAACAAAAAGTTGCATTGCAATTTGCTTCCTGCTGCTGATTCTAGTAGAAAATTTCATGAAGAAAACTGACAGTCTCATGCAGTACTATTCCCAGTCCTCCTTCATGCTCTATTCACAAACAAATACATATCCCTTTAAATACTTAACCACCAAAATTGGAAATTACTGATCCCATATTAAAAATTACTAATAAATACACTAGCCTAAGTTCATCCTCCAACAATAGTGTATTGCACAACTGGAACAGCAATTCATGACACCCTAAATCCAACTTACCTTTTACTAGTAAAGTTTCTCAACTGCATTGTCTGGAATCACATAATTAGTAGAACAAATTTCATTTCATAGAAGAACCTAAGGAACGGCTCAAAAAAATTTAAGCAATGCCAACTGTTTCTCTAAGAAATTACTTGAGAACAAAGGAACAAGTTTAAAAGTAAACCCAGCAGAACATAATGTCAAAATAATTACATTTTGCCAAAAACAAAAGCAGCTTCTTTGAAAAAACATAAAAGACAGTGTAGGCATCTCCGGGACTCTCTCTGTGTCCAGACATTCACATTAAATTTAAGCTTCTATTGCATGATTTCTATATAAGATCATTTGTGATACTGTAATTTATGATCAACAGAATAGGCCATTATTACTCTCTCTTACGAAAGGATGTTCCTTAAGAAACAGAGGTCTACAGAAGTGTTATTACTTACTGATTGAAAGCAGGAACATAGGTGTATACAGAGCTGCTGCTTAAGTTATAGAGGAAAGGCAAGTGTTTGCCAATATCTGCTGTTGCCCAGTTGCTGAAGAAGCTGTTCAACAAGCCTTGATCACCTCCTAAAGATTACATAAAACACTATTACCATAACGTGTACACTCAAATTTGTATCAAAATGTCACATCCAAGGATGGGAGTGAGACTGGGGACTGAGATTGGTGTGTTCATGCGACTCCGACTTGGACTTGAAAATATGGCCATATGAGCATGTACAAGTGAATAATACCTGATTCACTCCAATGCAAGTGCAGTGTAAATGTAGTCCTGCTGTAAGAACATAAGAAGGAAGTAGTAGTGTTTGGTCTCCCTCAGAGCAGAAGAATGAAGGTCAGCTGTATTTCTCTCTCCTAAGCCATAGAGCAAAATTAAAACTTACCGAGCAAAACTCAGACACAATGTCCCTTCACTGCCCTTCTCTGGGAAGCATAGTCCAGAGAAAGTCAGCAGGTCCTAAATACAGTTAAAGAGGCAAAGTCCTGCACCTTGAATTCTTACATAAAGCCCAGAGAACTCCTGCCTTCCTCTGTACTGCCTGACAACATGGGACCTGTCCTGCACTTCATTGCTTATGCCTTGTCCCTTACCATCAAAGCTGCCATGCTCAGCAGCAAACTGGAGCAGCAGGTTGTAAGTCTTCAAGGAGGGCCGGAACACAAATACACCACTGTTGAAGCAGTCAGGCCAGCCAGAATCAGGAGCTGCAGAAAATTCTTCTCGATCAAACAGCTCATCAACATTGCAAAGCACCTTAGGGAGAGTAGGAAAAGAGAGAAAAAAATGTTAGATTAAATCTTTGTCTAGAACAAGCATTGTCAAATTAGTACCAATGGAGTAAATTGATAGTTTGGCCTAGTATATGGCTTGCAGAGCATAAAAGCAGTGTCATTGTAAAATATGCTAGGGGTCAGAACCTCTATTTTTAATATAATATGGCAGCATTAATTGTGATTCTCCATGATTTCTCTGATAAAATGCAAAGCCTGTGAAACTATTTAATGAATCTTGGAGATCATCCAAGGTCCCTTTAAATATTATACTATGAAATATCACAATTTCCTTCTTTCTCAACTCACCTTTCCATAGTCCATTATTTTTGACAACTACAACAGAACTGAATGAAAATTGGAAATCTACATCATTTTAGTAAGCAACAGACTGACTGAAAGACTAAAGGGTAGTGGAAAAACTGCCTCTTGCTGCCAGTTTTCTAATGTAACTTAAGTTCAGAGATTTGCTTTTCTTTTTTCTTTTAAGCTTCACAAGGAAGTGGGTAAATCAACCAGGTTAAGGCACAGATAAAGTTTGTGGAAAGACAGCTGTATAGTCACTGAAAGTCAGGACCTCACCCACAACAGAGACACTGTGAAAAACGGAAGAAAATATTTTTAGAAGTAAAATTACTTAATTGAATTTTTATAAAAGACAAAGTTTGCCTTTCTTCTTTAACATTAATGTAAAACAAAAAATCATAAGCCTTCCTCCTCAAGAAGAATAACTTAATTTGGTTTCTAATTCAAATACAATCCTATTAAATTAAAATGCATCCCAAAAAAAAGCATAAGGGAAGGCTGACATGATTGTCCTCACCAAAATTATGAGCATTTTTATGTCTATACATTTAAAAACTTAAAAAAAAAAAAGTCTGGGATTTTTTGGGAGGAACAGTCCTGAGGCTACTTTCCAAACTGAATTTATTTTTGTGCAGCCAGAACCACTGTGAGAATTGCCATCCATTCCAGGATGGAGCCCCTGTGACCTTGAGGCTGCCAGCAAATCTGGTCACTTCACAGGCCAGTAGGCTGCCTGACAAGGAAGCATCCCACAATCAGAGACAGACACAAATGTTTCCATGGCTCCCACTCCACTCACCAAAGTGTCCGCATCCATGAAGACACATTTGCTGTAATGAGTAAGAGTCCAACAATGAAGCTTAGTGAAGGTTACACCCAGTTCTGGCCTCTGCATCAGAGCCAAATGGACTGAGTCAGTGCTGTCAAGCACATCCACCTCGACCACTTCATCAAACACACTGCTGAGGACTGACCTACCAGAGCAAGCCAGGGAGAGAAAGAAGGGAATTCAGACAAGTTCATCGGAGTTCACTTCAGGCGTGAAAACAGTGACACACAGCATGACATTAATTATGACAATAACCAAAGCTAGACTGATTGGTTAGAGTAAGGATTCAGAAGCGAAAAGTCTTTGCAAGCAGCCTACTGAAGAGGCAGCTACCAGTTAGGCCATAAAACATTTTCTCCTCCACTACGGGGGTCAGTACATCTCAAAAGGGAGAGCTGCTGTTTGAAGGAAAAAAAAAATCCTTCTTTTAGCCACTTCTCTCCTATAGAAACACCAGCAAAAATCAGAGCAGCTTTCATCCTGCACAATGGATTCCATAGAACAGCACTGTACTGTGTTCCCTCTGCATTTTACAGGATGAGACATGCACTGCCAGCAGACTCATTTGTTCCTATCGTACCCACACAAACAGCTTCAAAACTGCACCTTTTATAAGGTGCATATATACTTGCTCACCAGACATAGTTCCTCACTTCTATATAACATCTCAAATGAGACTTTTAGCTAAACATTTTTTCAATGTGTGTATTTTATGAGAATTCTATAGGTAACACCAAAGCAGGTAATTCTTCTTCAAGAAGCAAGAAAAAAAAGTCCTTAAAATACAGCTTATTTACTTACACTACACTATTATAATCAAGGTCCTCAATGTCTCACAAACACAGAAAAAAAAAAACTGTGCTGTTTGATATCTAGATTTCAGGGTCATTAGCTTTTGCCTGATTGATCTTCAAGGAACAGGAATTAACTGGCAAAGAACTAAGTGAAGTACACATTATTTGAAGTTTATTTCAGTGATCCACTTTTTTTTTTATGTTAATCTTGATTCAAAATACATATTATAAATGCTTTTCTTTCCACTGAAAAGGCATGAAAAGAATTACAGACTTGGCATCAACCTATGCATCAAATGCTTACAGTATTTTCTCAGGAAAGTTACAATATTCTGACAATGTCCATACTTCAAAAGTATGTAAAACCAATTTTTGTGCATCCAGTGCTTCACAGGAAGAATGTGAAAATATATTCCTTGAGCCAGATGCATTGCAAATACATTCACATAGCATACAGAAAAGAGGAGCTTGCACACTTCCTAAGACAGCACAACTAAGAGTTTAAGTTGCTATGGCATGGCAAGTGCCTTTTAACAAGTGTCAGTCCTCCAAATAACAGGGCTTGAGTTCAGACTTAATAAAATTTCTGTAAATGCTTTTCTGCAGTGCCTGTAGAATGACAACATAAATTACAAAGTGATTTATACAATAAACAAAAAGAAACTAATTTCTTATCATGATAGCTATTCACCAATATTTTAAGAACATTAGTCATTGGAAACTGAGCCCTTAGGTATATGGAGAGTTCTGATGTCACAGGTGGTTATGTATCTTGGTATAAGAAAGAAAAAACTGGGGGAAAAACAACAGTAGTGCAAGACACTAAAACCTTAGTTTCAAATGTTCAGCTCAAGTTCTCAACTATAAGATAAATTCTAGCCAAAAGCTCTACTTCTGCAAGCGAATCCTTAGTAGGCTTAGGAGCCTATAATGGATGTTATTTGAGACTCCTCTTAGAAATCACTAGCCAAGAGGGAAGTTCTAGGCATAATGCATAATCCACAGAAACCAATTAAAATCTTTCATGCTGTTGATTATTCTTCCACTATTAAGATCTCCAAATACACATTAATACTTACCTCATCCCACTGGAAACCTCTGGAGTAATTAGAACTGCCAATTTTCTGGATGTCTTATGGTTCCTCAATGATTGTCCAAGAACAAGAGCTCCTTGACAGTACACATCATCAGTTGCAAGGGTCACAAAGGCTTGATCTGTTACTGCAAATAAAAAATATTCAGCTTTAATGTAAACCCTTTTAGCAGGCTCCCTCCTCTTCTTCAATCTTTGGCTTATAACAACCTGCAGTTCCTGTCATGAGTTTTTTTCTCTCAAACTCCCCCCAAAAGTCACAANAACACAATAGCAGGTATAAAGTTTTTGCACTAGCCTTAAACAGACGATTCCCTTGGTTTTATTGCCTAAACACAATATCAATCAAAAAAGCTGATCTGTACATAGCTAGATTTTATATTTAACAAACATAGTATAATACAACTGATAAGAAAAATGTTCTTGTTTATACAGTGCTAAGGAAAAGAACATGTTGAATATTAGCCAGAAATGTTCTTTCCATAATGCCACTGAACCAGCTCAACATTATTTTTGCTCTGACTTCTTTGTACTGGAGTATC
>VZUA01100917.1:12251-23423 GCA_013401035.1 Horornis vulcanius
GTGCTGGTAGAACAAATGCAGAGAAATTCCTACCAAGACCAGTATACTGCACAGAAGCTGAGAATTCCTACCTCAAGTAACTCCAGGAAATTTAAGAGTATTCCTTATTGTCAGAAAGCACATGAGAAAAGAAGTTACAATAAAAAAGAAAGCAACCTACACTACTGCACAACAGGAGAAAATGTACTTTGCAGAGATACCAGGCCAGTGGCATGATCACAAGGGGCTGCTTCTTCAGCTCTGCCCTGTGACAGAACCACCACTATCAGAGCTCTCCTGGGGAGAACCCATAACTCAGCAAGGTGAACAGCCTCCTCGGAGCAGAAGCATGGATGATACACTCTAGGCTGCAAAATTAACTAGAACAAGATGAGCAGGACATACAGATGAAGGGAATTCCACTGAGCTCTACAGAACTTCAATAAACACTTGTGTTGAAATACTTGTTTAGAACCACCATCATCTTAAGGGACAGGCAATTGCATTAAATAAATTAAAACAACCAAACAATACCAACATAAACAACCTGTCATACAGTTTCCAGGGTCTGTGAGAAACACTAGGAAAGAATCTCTCAGAACTAGTTGCAAAGAACTCAACAGATGACCTCATGGCTGCCTCAGCCAGAGGCTGCCAACATGAATGAGTTCTAACCCCTAATCATCATCATGGTATGCAGTAAAGTATGGTTGAAGCCCATGATAAGCTAACAGATACTAAGTATTTCTATTTTCATAGCCTCCAAANCCCAAATTAAACCCAAAATTCCTTTGTTCCCCAAATTTTTTCCCCTCTTTCACTCATCTCCAGCCAGCCAGCTTCATCTCAAGCACACATACCTTACAAATGTTGACACTGCCACACATCCCTGAACCTCAGGAGAATCCCAATAAGTGTCAAACTTGGCCAAAAAACCCCAAATCATCCATCCAAACTTAAAATAGTTTGCACAGCCCACAGCTGAGCAAACTCCAATAACATTTCTAATCACAATTTCCAGACAAAGCAAATGAAGAACTGAACTTCCAAATCACCCATTATAATAATAGCTCAAGCAAGTTATCGGTCTTCCAGAAATCACAAACAAGGAGTTGTATTTAAACAACAGATGTGAATTAAACTGCTCCTACTGCAGTTTTCCAAAAGGTTAAAGGAATTAATATAAGCATCCCTAAAAATCAATGCAAACCAGAAAACCACTGAAGGCTACTTCAACAATAAAATTACTCTGAAAAGATGCAAAAAGTCAGGAAAGCAAAGCAGTTTTGTGTTAAGCAACAAGCACCTTCAGCCAAAGAAAGCCAATAAAACAACTACTGAGAGGAATGTGGGAGTGAGGTTAATATAAATAACAAATTGTGAAATGAGTGAGAGTTCCAATCTTAAAATACTCTTCTAAATAGCAGCTACAAAACTGAACACAATCTTCACATGGCTTTTGCAAATTCTTTTGGCTACATAAGCCGAATCTTTACTCGATACATAGAAAAATGTACAAACTACTCATTAAATGGTTCAGCAAGCTGGTATGGAAAGCTACCACATCCTCCAAACACTTTGGTGCCCTGCACCCCTGTGGTCATAACCACAAGGAAGCGCACTGCCAAACAACTGCTGCTTCTAAGAAGCTCTTGCTGATACCTCAAAAAGAACAGAAACTAAGTGTCTGTTTTGAGAATGAGATGTGGGATACATGTTATGGCCTTCTTAATACAGTGAATCATCGCAGAGATAAATAAATCAAACTACTGACTGAAAATAATTAACATTAAAATATTTCTGGTGCAAAGAGAGAAGCAAGTCCTAGTGATTTTAAAATCATACAGAGACATCACTAATTCATTAAGGTTCCATAGGGGGTTAAAATAAAAAAATATTTTATCATTACTTTTTCTTTCATTTAATCCTTGCTTTCAAGAAAGAAGTGTTATGTGACTTGCCTTGTTTATATAATTTTTTGGAATACAGCCTATAAGTAAACATTTTATTTTCATAACTGAAAGTAAGGATCAGGTTTTTATACACATTTTTGGAAGTAAATGGTTTACCTTAGCTAAAATCAAGGACAACACGTTAAATCTACTGTACACAGACTTTCACTCACTGACTTTAAAAGAGCAAATTTTCTTTAAGTTTGAAAGCCAGATATGTAGATATTTAAATTCATTGCAACTGGTTTTTTTGGGTGTTTTTTTGTGGGTTATTTTTTTGCTTGTTTGTTTTGGGGGTGGGTTTTATTTGAAGTGTCAAGGAGACCATTAAGCATAACTTTAATTCTTTGTGTAGAAAGAAGATAAGATTTTTTTATGAACAACACCTATTGTTAAGGGTATTAAGTTTTCAAGCAAATTGTTTTCAAGTTATGGATCCTTATGTCTAATACAACACCATTGGCTATCAGTGAACTATGAGAAAAGAAAGTGTGCAATTAGAATCCCATTAAAATCCTGTCATATGAATTTATAAATCTTCTTATTTCTCTTGTCTGCATTACCACAAAGCACATGATGATGCAAATTAAGAAATCACTGTCATCAGTAGCGGCTCCTCAGTTTTATTACCTAACAATATTTTATTAGAACAAACCAAGGATCTTCAAGGAATTAACTTAAAAGTTATTCTAGAACCTGCTCTGCAGCTACACAGAAAAGACAGCAAAAGTAATGTGAATCACTACGGTCAGGGTGATCTTATGTGGAACTTATTACAGCTTTTTTAGCCAAGATCACCAACTTTTTATGCTACTTACTCATAGAAGTACTACCTCTGACACTGCCAGAGGCAAAATTCTTCGACAGACATGAAAACTAATTCTGGAGCACCTAAAAGCTTTATTTAGAATACAAACAGAGCAAACAGACAGGGTGGTGCTCACTTTCATGTTCAAAGAGAAAGAGAATTAAAAAACGCCAGGTACACATTTTGAGAATATGAGTGACCCAAGTGCACCTTCCAACTTCAAGACAAGTTTAAGTAGGGTAGGGAGATTTTTGTCCTAATCCATTAGACATAGCTTTTAAATCATATTTTTATATTTCTTCTGATAGACAGAGGAAGGGTAAATGTAGTCCAGCTGTAGCTCTTAATGAAGCAATTCAAATTTGCCAAAATGCCTACTGCAAAATGGCAACAGGAGACTAGACACTCCTATGTTATGATTTTTCTGTAAGAACATTCTACATAACACATTGTCATCTTATGCATAAAAAATAAGAACCGATAAATCAATAGCTAAATCCTCCAACAGTCTGGTTACATCTCCAGTGCCTATTGCCATTCATACTAACCAACATTGTACAACGGCTTTCCTAAATTCCTCCCTGATACCAGCTGTTGCTCTTTTGTCACCTCCCCCCTTCTACTCCAGAAACAATCTGCAGGAGGAGCTGGCTGCAGCCTCCACCTGCACCCACTGAGCCAAAGCGCCTCTCTGAAATCCCAAATGACAATGACACAGCTCCGAATCACAGCACGTTTCCTGACAACAATCCTGTTACTCCCTCTCCCACACGAAGAACTCTTCCCCCAGAATCACCCCGTGAAGGTGTGCTAGGCTGCCAAAAAGAGGACACAAGCTGGAGGCTTCTCACTCCTCTGGCCTAGTACAACCACATCCTGGAACAGAAAGCTCTGCTCCTCTTGACACCCACAACCTTATAAGGAGTCTAGAAGTATTTTGTTAAAAGTAGATAAAATGAGCAATGGTGTCAGAGAATAACCTGAGTCAGATCCCTATCAAAAATTATTATGCAAGTTTCCAGCTAAGAGGTTCTTGCCCTAGTAAACAAATGACAGCTGGCTCTTTTAATTCCCATGCTTTCTTGGGTCCAATAGTAGACACATTGATGTTACTAATGAAGATAAACAATAAACACTTTACATAGATCTTTTTATAATGGAATTTAAATTGACATTTAATGATATACAGTATCTCTCTTGGCCTAATGAAGTCCTCCCAGATTCTCTCTTTTATTAAAACAATACTGAATTTTAGTAGGCAGGACTACAGTTGTTGCGTTGGAAGAATACTTGATTCCAGTTTTTTGTAGCTTTTATTATGTGTCTTTCAGTTTAAAACTGTCACATTCTGCTTCAAGACTCTATAATGTTGTTATTCAACAGATGCTAAGTGTTCCTCATGAAAACTCAAATGCAACAATATACTAAGATGCAAACAAGCATAACACATAACACCCAAAACTAGTCCCAAACCAATAATATACCAGCTTAAAAATTAGTAAGCATTGGTAATAATTATTAGAAATATTTGCTCAAGCAATCCAGAGGCAGCACAGGGAACTTTATGGTACATATTAAATTAGATGTTTCCAGTATTTCCACAGCTTCTTTACAACCAAAAGAAAAAGTAATAAAAAAATCAAAAAAACCCTAAAACCAAAACCAAAAAAAAACCCTCCATCAAACAAAACCACAATGCTGTAATCCTTTCATTTGCACATTCACTATCTGCATCTTCTCAGTGCTGAAGTGCCACATACATGAATTCAAACTTGGCATCCATCAGTTTAGAGGACTGACACCCTGCAAATGGTTCAATAAACCAAGATTTTTGGGAGCTGCTGCTCTCAAAAGCGAGAAAAAAGAAAAAAGTTGAGTATGTTCAGGAGCCAGAACAGCACCTGCACCTACCCCATGTGATCACCCTAAAACCAATACTTAATGGCTTTAAGGATAACTGATTAAGACCAATACCAGTGCTGTGTAAGAAGGGGCATGAAAAAGGTAACTGAACCTGCCTTAGACTGAGATAGCCAGCCCCAGCTTGTCACCCTGGGGATCCACCAGGAAAACACGCAGACACCTAAGAGGGCCAAGCTGTACATACAAGCAGAATACATAAATGAGTTCACCGATTTCACCCCATCACCCAGACAGTTAAAACCCCCCTCTGGAGCTGCTCATATTATCAGCGCTCTGCTGATAAGAAAACAGCAGAGACCCTCGCCCTCACCGGGATGTGAGAAGGGCAAAAGCTCTGGGGGGCTCCAGCCCTGCCGATGGTCGCCGCCAGCCCCGAAAGGCTGCTCAAGGCCAGCCGGGTGGATGCTGCAGGGTGGGTTACTCACCGGGCATGCTGGGCAGGCGGGGGCCGGCCGGGCAGGGCTCGGTCCGCGGCACCCAGCGCTCCCGCCGCCTCCCCTGCGGCCGGGGGGCCCCTAAACCGCACAATGGGATTAGCCTCCTTCCTGCTCCAGGCAGCGGCAGGTGAATTACATTCGCACGGACTCCTGCGCAGCAGCAGAGAAGAGGCATTAGCGGCGGAGACCATTGCGGGGGGGCCGGCACGACCCACCCCGCCCCCGCTCCGGGTGCTGGCTTGACTGCGAGGGGGGCACGCTCCTGCCGCCCGCTCCCTGCCCCGCACCGCTCCCGCTCCCAGGTAGCTCGGCCCGGCACCGCTCCCGACACGGGCCCGTAGCTGCCCCTCGCCAGGCGCGGCTCCTCCAGCGGGCGCGGCGCTCCCGCTCCGCCGCGCGGCTGCGCTCACCCCGGGATGGGGGAGACCCTCTCTCCCCTTCCTCTTGTTCTCTCCCACCCCGTTCCGCCCCCTGCCCGATGCTCTGGGCGCCCTCCGGCTCTCAGCCGCTTCGACAAATCCTCCCCACCACTCTCACACGTCTGTGCAGAAACCGAGAGGAAGAGGCACAGGTTGGGAGACTCCGCCGCGCAGCGCCTCTGTGATGGTGAAGGTGGCGGAGCGTGGAAAAAGTCTCAGAGCAGGAGTAGGGTGATTCCATAGTGGCCTGTTGTCTCCCGGATACATGGGAGTCACCGTAAATGGTGACTACCCCTAACTCCCAGTCTACCTCTAATACTTTGGGGCCATCCCGGTCTGGTAACTTGTCACCTAGATGAGCAAGTAGAAGATTTCAGTGTCAGGGAGCTTATTACTATTCACAGGGCTGTAAATATTTTCACAAGTGCATAAATAAATGCATATTTACTCACACAGCCTGCTTTTGCCACTAGCTTAGAAGTCATGTAATTGTGACATAATTCAACCATACAATGTCTCTGCATCTTAATTTTAGGCTGATGTGGTTCAGCCAAGGCATTTTTGTGTCAAAATGTGCTGTGAACATCAGTATCTATGTAGCAGAGATCAACAACTTTCAGGTACTCTGCCGCTGAAAAAAACTGCCCAGTGGTACCACTCAACTATTTAAAAATTTATTTCCAACAATTTGCAAGAGATGTCTGTTGCCACTCCAAGCTGCAGAATTTATTCTCTCATACCTTGGGAGAATCCTGAAGGCCCACTGGAAAAGAGGGTGTCATTGCTCTGCAGTAATGGTGAGGTGTTTAAAGGAAGGAAGGACGGACATAAACACATAGAAAATGAAGTTTTATTTATCCCACAGAAACAAAATTCTCAGGGATCTGTGTTTGCCATTGGCTTATGTAGACAAGTCAACTAGACAACATGTTTATCATGTCAATAACATATGATTACTGTTATAGATAATTTTAGATCTATTTCAGTTAGTTTCAGACTTTATGACTAAAAAAAACTTTTCTTAGTTATAAAAGTGATGTCTACATTTAGATGATAATATGTTTTACTTGTGTGCTAGCAACCTCTTTTTACAATATAGAATAGATTTTAAGTATCAGAGCCAATAACACAAGCTAGAGTTCTGATGTTCTAACAGTCAGTTAATATTCCTTCCTTCCCATTCAAATTTAAATATATTAGAGCTTTCCTATATAACCCCTCAATTACCTGAACTAAAAATAATAGAAATAGTTAGTACAACAATTATAAATTTTTTTTTATCATCATCATTGTTCTAGTTAAAAGGGAAATTAACATCTAAAAGTGTATCTGCACACTGGTACATCAACATATTGGATATATGCTGACAAATAGACCGAAGAGCTTCAGGTGTTTAAACACTTGGGTAGTCAGGGTTTATCCATTCATATTCATGGGTTTTGCTCAAATTCTCCATAATAAATCTGGTTTGGGGCTATTAATAGCAACACAAGTGATAAATTATTTTGAAAATATTATGAACAATTTAAAATAAATTGTCATAGTATAGTGAAACCTAAATGTTGCACATAGATCCTTCTCTAGATGCCTACTAAAAAAAAAAAAAAAAAAAAAAGGGGAGAGAAAAAAAATAGATAGTTAAGCTGTTTTGATTATTTGGGGGGGTTTTCCCTGTAATTTTTCTTTAGTTTGAAGCATTTCCTTCTTTCCCCTAGTGGGACATAGTTGAACTTGTATATAGAAGGTATCAATTCTTATACATTTCAGAAAGTAGCAAAAAGCCAAACAAAACTTGGGTCGCCTTAGATAAAACACAGCAGGTGTTTATTGAAAATTTTGAACAGAAAGAAGCAAAATCTATATTTTCATGGTTGAACAAACAACTGAAGTTGTTACACCAAAATACATGCAATTTCATTTATCAAATTTTTATGTCTATCTGGCAAAACATATCAATCTGTTTTAACTATTAGCATGAAAAATTAATATTTTAAAATAAATATTAAATGTCCTTGAAAACCATATTAAAATATTTTCTCATTCATAAGTTGAAAGTGATAGCCACAAACGTGTTCATTTGTTTGTATGTTGTCAAGATGTTTCTATGTTTAAACTGATGTACATTGACATTTCTTTCAGGATCAAAAAAAAAAAAAAAAGGGGTAATCTAGGCAAGCAACTCATATATATCTATTTAATATGTAATTTAGATAAAGAGTATTTTATTTCATGAGAAAGTACTTTTTTAGTATGTCTTCCTCTCAATGATGTAATAAACACAAGATCATATTCACCTCCATATAAATGGAATTGTGGTAACAAAAACCATGCTTTGCATATAAAATGAAGATAAAACCACACCGATCTCCTTATGCTTCAAAAAGCTAGCTCAAATGGCTTTATTGCAGAATTATGTCAGTAAACTGCTAGTTTTGCCAGCTCTCATCTGTATTTCATTCACTTGCTGAATTTTTGATCCAGTTAGCTAAATGAAGGTGGAGAGACAGGAAAAGTGTCAGTTTTCATGAGAGGTTTGTCTACATAAGGACATTGTTAGTGCACCAAGGCCGATCAGGAATGAGGGAAAGACATGAGACAGCCTAGCTAGAAAAACTGTGTCAACCACACCTCCACATAGTATGAAGTTTAAAAGTCAGTGTGACTTATATTTTAGAGATTGAAGCATTACAAACTCATTCTAAATAAACCAGAAAAATCTTTGTACCCATTTTCCCTTTTCAAAAGTTATGAATAATACTTTAAAAAAAAAAACCACCGTCTTGCTAGATTAATGCTTTCAAAGGTTCCTAGACCAGGGCCTAAGTTTTCAAGAAGAGAAAAGAAACCTAAGTGAAATTCTTGTTCTTGAGAAGACCTAAATACCATTTCAGTAATGAATCAGTTAAATAAATAAATAAATTAAATTAGCATGTCTTCCTCACTATTGTATTTTAAACAGTGGTTTGTCAATATGCATAATCTTTTTAATATATTATAAAATAAATATGAATGTTCTAGCTGTAATTGCTTTCTCTTTGCTAGCATTCAAAGACATACAAAGTAAAGGCATTCAAATTTTTAATCCTTCTGACAACTACAAATTTTCTTTAAACATAGTATGCATTACAGAAATATACTGGAGAAACCCAACAAATGTGAAAGGAAATGGCAAACTATCCCAATTCTATCAGAAGAGTTACGCTTTTTGGATAATTTTGAAAACAAAAAAAAATAATTTGGTGACTAGAATACTCACAAATGCAAATCTTTCCATTTTTAGCTTATATCAAACTTGATTTCTTTGTAGTTAAGATAACTTCTGAGTCAAAATCTGTATACAACCCTTATGAATGCAGGTCAGAGAGTCCAATGCAAGCCCTGGATGTTTTAAGCATATCTTTGATGACATAAAACTCAAGGTACAAAAGTGACATCAGGTTTGAGAGAGCAGGTTTGCAATGTCTCAAGAAAACGTTTGTTAGAGGAAGATTTTCTTCTGTTGGAATGGCAATGTAGAATGTCACCAACCAAAGGAGCCTGTGATGAGACAGCAACTCTTCTTTCAGTGGTTTACACTGCAGCCCCACCTGAAAAATGAAAATTAAACATTCAGTATTTCCACTGTGGGTGGTCCTTGCCAGCTTTTCTGAGGCTGATCTTGGCCACCCAGGCTGGTTTCACACACAGAGCCACAACTATCAGGCACCTCTGTGCTGGCAGAGACAAGTGTTTGCCAAATTCCCATCTACTTCAGCACTAAATCAGTGGAAAACTGTTTGGGCCTTACCACGTGGTTTGAAACAAAGTTTCTTATTCTTGTATGCACTGTAGGCTGCTATTGATCCAACAACGAGTATTACAAATGCGGAAATTACAGGAGATGTAACTCCAGCTATTAAACCCGAATCTGTGGAAAAAGAAAGATTTTTTCAGAGGCACTTAAATGGTTTGTCTTAAGCATATTGTCAACTAAAGTGTGCCTTTACCAAATTATGAAAATAGTTTGGTAAAACTATTGAATTAAGCAGATAACTGTGTTATATTAGAACTGATGTGGAAAGGATGTCTTAAAGCCTAATTTATTATATGTGCTACTTTTATAAAATAATAATTGTTTTAATGTTTCATAAAGATCAGAAATCAACTGCAGAATAATGTAAATTATTTACTATACCTGTATTCCCTCCATGATTGAAATGATGCTCCTCTTCTCCTGAAATAGAGGGTGAAGTTTCATCAAAGAAATGTTTGTCATCTTTTTTTGAGAACTAAGTCTTTACTCAGCAAAGTGTGAAGTACAAAGGGCAAAAGGGGTGGCCCAACAGGACTGCAAGAGAGGAGCTCTCCTTCCACTCCCCACTGATGGCTGTGCTGGCCAGAGAAATAACTGTTCATTCTCTTGACACTTCCTTAGTGGGGAAGAATGTTATCATCTAACAGAAGGATGATATGTAACAGGCTACACCAAGCTGATTTCACAGCATATTCTATCTCTTCTCTACTGCCAGACAATCAGGTCATTGATCAGTAGTTTACATCAAGATCTTAGTCTTGGTCCTTCTACTTCAGCGTGCCCCTAGCTTTTGGACTTTCCTTGCTGAATCCAAAGGGGTAAAATCTGCAGGCTTGTGGCAGATATCAAACTTACAAACTTCCAGATTTTGGTATATGTTTCAAGCTCTAGCTTCAGGCTCACAACCATGTTTTTTCATGAAGGATAACTAACCTAAATAAAAATAACAGAGTCTGGTCCTAGACCTTCAGAGACAGGTTACCACTAAAGCAAGACCAACTAGCTCCAATTTACAGGTGTTAGCAACATGTTGCAAGGGAAATAGGCAAATGTTACCTGGTGGTAAAGGCTTCCCATCAAGAAGATCTGAGTCATCAAAACCTCCTGCAAGATAAAGATTCCAGCTGAAAAATTATCTACAATGGCAACTCCTTCAGGTCTCTTGTCCACTCCTTTTGCAGTGTTCTAGGGAGAGGTGAGGGACCTCTGAAATCCCAGCCTCGATACAGCAGATGGGTCACATGTCTTACACTGAACAGTCACCTACCAAAATTCACCTGAAAGCTGAAGTACTGACACTACTGATGTCTATGTATTCTGTGTCTGTTTAGGGCACTTGTGGGATATGTGGGCTTGGGCTCCCATTAACACAAATCCTTATATAATTTGGATATCTTGAGTCCTAGTGATCCCTGAAGCAGAGAGTCAGTGGGTCCTTTCCAGGAAAAACTCCAGAAGAACCCGTGCACAGCTCACCACTACAGCCATACCCAAAGTAACTATGGGTACAGGGTGGAAGCTAAAATAGATATGCCACATTTACTTTATTTAAACAAGTGTCTGCAACCCAACTCAAAAGCAATACAGGCTGCCCGGCCCCATCTGCTGTATGTCCCAGGGCCATCTCAGATACACATCTCAAATTGATTTGAACACAGGTTTATCCCTGCCCTGTGTCAAATCTGAACCTTTGCATAGTTCAGTGCATGTATGCCCAAAATGAAAATGCAAACAAGATTAAATGTTAGTCTCATGCCACTTAAGATGCAGTGTCCCACATTTTAAACAAACAGAAAAACTTTATGGTATCAACACTAACATTTTTATTTGGACCTCAGCAAGGCCTTTGGCACTGTCTCCC